>JAQBSW010001247.1:0-142506 GCA_029291075.1 Eudiplozoon nipponicum | reverse complement strand
ATATATATATATATATATACCTCTTCCCAGGTAGTATGGTGTCTATTCGTTAATATTATGAAAGATTTAGGTTTTCAAGTTTGAAATTCACATCCATAATGATGGCATATAGGCCCCACATGAAAGAACGATGGTCAGAAAAAATCTTATAACAGAAAATAACGTGTAGTGTGTGGCAGTGTTACGCGGTGGATAGAAATGCTGACTCCCAGACAAATGTGCACCGGTTCAAGTCCCATACGTGGAAAAATTATGAATTTACTTGAAGAGTTCCTAATAGAAACGATAGAAGGTCTACTGGATGATTTGACTTTGCTACCTTATACAATGCTTAGTATATACCAAAAAATGCAAATGTTATAAGATTAGTGTTTATTAGAGCTTCAGCCGAATCCTGCTAGTTGTTATTGCATCGAATGATGATAATAGTCTGTCCGCCCAGATTCTATTTATTGACAATATGCTACGAAAAGACGAACGTGCACAGCATGTTGATTAGTATTTATATTTGTGTAAGCAACGGCAAAGGTTATATCTGTTCGTTCAGAAGAACAGTAGCAAAGCTTTTTTGCTATGTATTGGTAAATATGCAAGTGTAGATGAATTGAACAACCTTCCGAGAACATATGATAATTAATCTTTAGTGCAAAGATACATGGAGAATAATTGTGGTGATTTTCATTAGTTTATACAGGCAAGCTAATAAATTATTATAATCCAGGTTGCGATCTTGATATAAGCCCCTGACCCATTAATTGCTTACATATGTCAGTATAAACTAAGAATTGTGTAGTATAGAAAAGGCAAGTCTTCCAGTAGACCGGTTTTGTCCTTATTAGGAACTCATCATGTACTGGCCAGAATTTGTCGCAGACAGGGCTCGCACCTGGGCACGTCGGCTTCGAAATCTGGTGTTCTACCCACTGAGCCACTCTTTCGCACACTACAATACACACAGTTTTCAGTTATAAACTAACTAATGCAACCTGGTTAATCTATTTTTCCTTTAGGTGGAGCTCATATGGCATCCATTTAAACACAAAGCTCCAAATAACTATCCCAAATCTGTCATTACTGAACAGACACCACACTACATGGGAAGTGGTTTTGAAATGAACATTTATATAATTAAACGAACATTGGTTGCGTGGGCGGTGATAATAATCGTTATAATCAAGGTTGCGATCTTGATATAAGCACCAGACCCATTAAATAATTACATATGTCAGTATAAACTAAGATTTGTATAGTGTAGAAAAGGCAATTCATCCAGTAGACGGGTTTCGTCCTTATTGGGAACACGTCATTTACTGGCCAGAATTTGCCGCGGACAGGGCACGTCTCCTTCAGAATCTGGTGCTCTAAACACGTAGCTACCTTGCTGCATACTACACTATAAACAAGTTTCTGTGTGGTGGTAACAATTCTATAAATCATGTTTGCGAGCTTGAATCCCATTGTTTTTAACCCATCATCGAACAACATAACAAGTTTCAAACCTTTGATGATCATCATCAGATTACGGCGGCAAACTGACTTGCAAGGATGAAACTGAATTTCATATATATGGAAAGCAAAATTTGACATGTGGCTCTCACCTCTAGTAGTCTTACATACATTGTACGTGACTGGATATGTCGGCTGCAAAATTTCTATGCAGTCACGAACATAAACTGTTTACAGCTTTCGCGGTAACTTTGTCATTTTATTCGACGACTAGTTAAATACAATGGGATTGGTATTTACTTCAAGTTCTTAAACTTGATATAAAAAAATTGTTACCACCATCCGCGCAATCAATTATTGCTTGATTGTATTGTCTATATATATGTGAGTGTGGTGAAAGCTACAAACAGTTCGTGACTGCATAGACATTGTGCAGCCGACATTTCCAGTCACGTACAATGTATGCAAGACTACTAGAGGTGAGAGCCGCATATTAAATTTTGCTTTCCATATATAAGCAATGCGGTTTCATCCTCGCAACTGAGTTTGCCGTCGTACTCTGATGATGATCATGGAAAGCCGATACGCGTCAGTGCGTGTGACTGGCGGTAGTTTTGTTATGTTGCTCGAAGACTGGTTATATACAATGGGATTTTTTTTTACTTCAAGCTCGCAAACTTGATTTAAAGAAATGATGAATATTTGTTGACAAGTTATCAGAAACAAATTGGTAATTGGTGCTGATTACGTTGACACTGACAGATGTTGTTCTTTGCATTGACGTCCAAAGTGGTTGGCTTAACAATATGTTCAATCTGTGGTTTAGATCTAGCTGCCCATTACGATGTATCTGAATTTATTGCACAGAAAAAGAAATGTGTGGTAGTGCAGCTAAATCAGCGTATAGTAGTGCAGATAAATAGAGAGCTGACTCTGATTATAAGCCATATCAAGGTTGTGTCTTTGGGCTTTTCTTTCTGTTGGAAATTTATACATATATATATATATATAAGAGCATATATATATATATATATATATATATATATATATAAAAGATTCTATTGATCTCATATCACCCATGTGGTCATTATCTCTACAAAAATTTTAGTTATATTTACAGTTAAATTTTTGAGCTAAGGTATATTTTTCTGCTATATCTTGCACCACCCGCACTATAAGCGTTATATTTTTTTCAAAATTAACCATTTTTATTTGAACTCTAGCCTTTAAGCATATATTAATTGTACTTTTTATTTAATTCAGCACCCATACGGCTAAAATTTCACAGAGTGAAAAATAGCGCAGAAAATATTACTTAATGGTTCTCATGTTGAACGTTTGGCTTGCGTGTCAAATTATATTGACGTCATTTTGCAAAAACCTGGTTTACTGAGAAATTTTGTCCGAAAAATTGTACAATGAGGCTATATAAGGTGAAAACTTACTAAATGTTTTAGTCTTTAAATCCTATTAATAAAGATGTGACTTTTATGTGTTGACTTATTTATTGGTACTGGACCGTTCACTTAACTGGATTGTGTTAACTGTATCAACAGTTAATGAAAATGGACAAGCAGTATAGAAGTCAGATTATGGGCATGAGTCGGTCAAATGATGGTGAAGCAATTTGTCGTGATTCAACATACGTTGATCATTCTACCGTACAAAGCAAATAAATAAATAAAAATAAGAAATCACCAAAGGAAGAATATAACAAGTGAGTATAAACGGTTGTGAAGAAATTCAGAGCACAAACAACATTTTGCATTACAAAGAAGGTAAAAACATTATACTTCCTCTCGAATTAGCAAAACAAATAGGCTCACGTGCGGCCAGAATGAACGGCATAACAAATGTGCACAGAGTTGTGGAAATGAGAAACTTCCCGCCTTTTAGATCAATAATATCAATCATACACATTCCACAGTACAAATCTGCAAGCAAACTAAAGAGTCATGCAGCCAGTACAATTTTGTGAGTTAAACTATTGTGTTTGCGATCATTTTATCACCTTACATATAATAAAATCGCACAATTACAAGTATAAATAAAACATGTCTACCGATATTCGAATGCGATTTACAAATATTTATGTCGCTAAGACCAACGATTTTCTGTGTAACCCATTGGTAGTATCCACACACCTTGCTTCAGATTAAAAAATCAGCTAAAATTTGTTCTTGAAAAGATGTTCAATTTAATTTCAGTGTTCTTGATTTCGTGCAAATCGGTGGAATAACGATGGACAGACGGATATTTTTTAAAGGATTGTTGAGTACGGGTGTCATAGTGAAGCACGTCACCATTTGCTATCGTGGATTGTCGCTTCGCACTATCAGTTTCACAGAGGCCTAATTGATTTTCATTTCCAAGTACTCATTGAGTTCGTCTTCGTTGTGGCTGGATATTGATTCGATGTCCGAAGGCTCCATACACATCACTGAAAATGAGGTACGATCTAATCTTCGTTGATTGACGACATTTCGATTCCTTTTTTTCCGGAATCACCATCATGACTCTAAGTACACATACACAGTACAAGACTACGTTTGCTTAAATATGCTATTGTATGAAAACAGTGAAATCTAGTATGTGCATTAAACAATTGATGTATGAGTATACAATAGCACGCTTGTTTAGCAATTATACAATAAACATTGTTTATTTCTAAAAATGCAATAACTGCTCATAGGCTGGACTCACCGATTATTAAAAAAAGTGCATAAAAGAGCATTGAAGGCTCAACAAAGCTGGTAAATAAGAGAAAGATTCCGCAATATCTGAACGCATTGTTCATTAAAATCACGTCTCCTTGCATACGGATTTCCAAGTATTCCTCAAAACTAAAAACGGAGAAAAATCACGACCAATGAAATTGATATTTACAATATCATGAATCTCAAACTATATAGATAAAAAAATTTTCTACATGATTCGATTATATTGTTGCGTGTGTGTTTGTGTGCGTTCGTGCGCGTATGTGCTTGCTTTAGTAAATGCATGTCCTGAATCTTGTATGTTGTCATATAAGGTATGTCTGCAATCCAGTTTATTCGCACTTCTTATCCAAAATTGTCTATATGAAGTACCAGATATTTCAGTAAAGCTGAGTGGTAGCGAAAGGGGAATGTTCAATTAAAACTGTGCTGAGTCTACGTGCTTTACGATTTATTTGTGCTGTAGTACATGACATACTTCTCAATTCAATTTAAAAATTATTTAAAATGCTAATATGTATACATTTATTTTACAAATTTATATATATATATATATATATATATATATATATATATATATAATATATATAATTAATATAAAGAAAAAAAAATTTGCTGCTATACTTGCGGTATTTTTTTATTATAACTAATATGAATTTTAGCAGAACATTTTCTATCTTCTTCATGTGATACTTCATAGTTGATACAGCGTAATCTGTGCATTACTTTTGCGCTTTTGTATCACGTTTTCCCGATCATCCGAAAAGCATTTGTTAATGCAATGAGCAAAATTTGCGTATTTTCAGTTATAGTCGTTAGATGATATGAACGGTTAACCTTTGTTAACTATTCTGTGGACTGTATAAGCAGGATTCACGTCATACTATAGCACAACCTATTGTTATTTCCAAACGAAAACTTTACTTGGCTATGTTCTCACTGTACTGCATTTGCTTATTAAGCTTGTTCTTTTAATAATCAGATTGTTAAACTGTGACTATTAATTGGTTTAAGCACTTTCTAAATATAATAATAATACAATTAATATTGGTATCTTGTTTTATATCCTTTAAATTTCAGAAAATCGAAGCTGGCTCTACTACATAATATAACAGTAAAATTATTATCTCAGAATCTTAATAAGTTGAATTTCAAGACATTATAAAAGATTTCCCGTATTTATTTGTAATTGACTGACACATTCAAACCAACATCTATAAAGTACACAAAATCTGGAAGCCAGCCAGTTTTATTAGATATAGTATACAGCTTATTAGTGGTTTTGTACATTATTGCTCTATGAAGACGACAACTGCAAGTCACTTCTCTGAATCAAAAATAGACGGCTTCACAGCACAGTCGGCTAACATGCGAAAAATCTACGGCCTATTAGCCAGCGTACTTTACTTAATATTAATTTACAAGATGACAAGTATTTTGAGTCAGTTCTGCTTTTTTCCAATAAAACGTATAAACAGTGAGGTTTAAAAGTCAGCAATAATAAGGAAAAACAACCGATGTAGTTATTATGGCTGATTAATTATCAAGAGAGTATTTTGTTTAGGAAGTGCCATAACACTATGCAAAGTATACATGACATATTATAATAATTCCATGGGCTACAATAAATCCGGTAAATGTAAACAGCAAATACTTTAAGAAAAAACCGCATATTTTATGCAAAGACTAATGCAACAACAATAAAGACAATGATAATACGGCAAATCTCAATGAAAAACGTTATTGCAATTGTCTAATATTGTATTCGAATACATCATGATGGTTCGCATGTGAAGATGTATATCACAGAATATTTTATAATTAATGCATAACTTAAAAGTGACTTTTGCCCATGAATGTAATATACATTTGTTTTGCTGTGTAACGTTGCTACTTGTAACGTGAGAATGACGAATTGTTTCGAAACAACACGTTTCGTATCGTCACCCTTTTTCTACAACATATTTTACAACTGTGCAACAAGCAAGCCATAATAAAAATAGCAAAACCAAATCAACATGTATGATAAAAAACAATCAGAGCAGTGCTAAAGTTTTGACCATATTACTATAGAAAAGAAACTGAATTAGTGGCTTAGCAGAGGATCAGATTTACAGAATCCTCCAGATAAAATAAGACATATTTTTATGCATAACATATGGAAAGACAAGTGAAATAGGAAGAAGCGTTCTATTTGTACATTAGATGTCGTCCAATCAGGAAAACATATCTCAAAAGATATCTTGCTATTAAACATATCTCAAGAGATGCTCACACTTCGGAGCCACTCGCATGTCAGTAAATTAAGTGACCTCAAGCTTAATCTAATCCGCATTAGAACTTCACAGGTTAAAGCAATTTCAGTAAACGATACGTTAACATTAGTACATATCGTCGTCAAGTTCCACAAACCTGTATCACTTTACTGAAAGTGTGACGCGGTCCTCTCGATGCATTGATACAATTGAAACGCTGGTTTTGTGATGTCGGGTGTGGCACATCTAATTGAATCACACTATAATACGTAATTTCTGCAAGAAACGGCTTCACAATCTTGAAACAACTAATGGTTGTGGTGGCGCTCAATCACATGATTAACAATTTATACAATACAGCCTGTATTTTGCTATGAATACTTTTAGATCCAAAAGTGTGCAAAACGCCCCAACTTTGAGAAAATTTCGTAAGACATTTACACAGTTTTGAGTGGTTACAAGTATTTAGGTGTCTTGAGCAAAATAAATCATTGCACGAGAATGAGAGCAAAATATTATAAATTTTTTAAAAAACTTGTGAGATTAAGGTTCTCGTGGTCTCTGTGAAATCATTCGATTGTGCCAGTATTTGAACCAAACGGTTGCCAAATCTGCAGAATGGTTGCTGAAAATATGTTTGCTGATAGCATTACCGTTAATCCACTTGAAAATATAACACAATACATTCCAGTGAAAAATATAATAAGACTAATGCTTAAAAATATTTCAGGTTTGAGCGCCTGCTTGGTTGTCAATAGTTAAGAGCCACTTTTGCTTAGGATGAATAACATTACTATGAACAAATTATGTTATATTGTAACACGCGGCTTCGCGTTACAACATAACGATGTTCAATTTTTACAAACATAGTTCTCTTTAAGGTCAAATTGTGGAGGAAGATATTTCCTCCGACAAAATTAAAGTGACAATAATTGATAAATTTAAACCACCTCGGCTAATTGAAACGAATTTTATTTAAAAAGAAAATATTCGTTTATTTTCCAGAATTTTCTTTGATTAAATACTTGTCTGTATATATAATTTGAATTGTGCGCAATTTCAGTTTTCAGTTATCTGTACGTGACTGGTTTTAACTTGTTCGGCGTGCTGCATTTATTTCATTTCCTCCATTTTACGTTTACTCGATCTCCATAATATAATCCTGCTAACAATGTCTTAATTTTTTTCTTTCGTACATATTGGAGCGTTCTGGAACAGGTAATTTAATAATTCTGTTTTTCACGTCTATTTCTTTCCAGATTATTTGTTCGGGTGTTCTGTAACGTGAAAGTTTTCACATTCCATTTGCCTAACATTAAGTATCAAATTAATAATTAAGTACGATCGACATGGAAGCTAATCTTATGTTTGAGAACACCAACAAGTTAACTCAAGGTATGTCAGGTATGAATTTAACAAATATAAATGAAAGTACAAGCGTATCAGATTCTATTATACAATTAAAGACTGATCACGATCTGGCATCTATGGGGTTCTCAGATAAATATAGGTATGGAGCCTCTACAAAATAGTCTAACTGGTTTTTACACAATATTTCTCTTAACTGTGATTTTAGCAACAATCTCTGTTAGTTTCAAGCAGTTTAGATTGAGATTTCTTGAACTGCAAAATTAAATTTTAATTAATAGGATTTTGTTTAATAATAATACACACCCACGCGCAATACACAGGTAACATGCAGTGGATTTACGTGTCTCAATGCTCAAACACTGGATTTACTTGTTTTACATGCCTTAACCTTTTTGTACACAACTACTAACAGTTCAGTTATAATTCTATTGATCCAGATATCAGGTGTTTCGCAATCCTTTATCTGAAACTCCATAGTTCAATGGATTTATGTGATTTAACACTGAAAACCTTATTAATTACAATTAAATTTGCAGTTCAAGTAATCTCCATTAAAACTGCTTGAAACTAACAGAGATTGTTTCTAAAATTCCAGTTAAGAGAAATATTGTATAAAAACCGAAGTTAGACTATTTGAGTTTAAAGAGAACTATATTTGTCAAAATTGAACATCGTTGGGTTGTAACGCGGAGCCGCGTGTTACATTATAATAGTCAAGATGATTAGTAAGTTTCCGGTGATGTTATGACAGAAGATCTTCCTCGAAGTGAGGTTTTATGATCGCTAATGTAAAATACTCTAAAAAAGTTCGGCTTAGCATCCTAAAGTTATAGCTATATGAGTAGATACGGTGTTTTGGAAGAAGATGAAACTGATACAAATAAAACGAGTTCAATCGGTTTATCCCAGCAATGCCTGGCCAATTTTTTGACCACTGAAATCAAGAAACACATCGAGGTATTTTACTATATACAATACAGTGTGCAGGGACATGTAGACAGTGGTAGAATATTTTGTTAGACATTCCACTCAGAGCTCAGCCAATGGCGCATCAGATCTGATAGTCTTCTGTGGAGCAATTTTAGTGACCGAGGGGAGAAAAGCCGCTATTATGGTGTACTGACTGAATAATTTTGGTCCAAAAATATAGTGTATTGCTAATGGCAAATTATAATTGGATTATATCACAGTTAAATTGGTTTGAAGGTGCTTTTAAAATATTATTTGTCGTCAGGACCTGACTAAGATTGAAAGTATTAGATCGAAATACTACAAGCCCTCCAATTTAAAACCGACATCACTTGTCTATAAGAAAACAAAGAAGAATTTCACATATTCAGTTTTTCAATAATAACTAATGTAGCAGTTATTTAATCAAGATTGCGAGCTTTAAATAAACACCAATCCCATTGTATTTAACCATTTGCAAACTTGATTTAAAGAATTTTTGACACCATCCGTGAAATCATTTATTGTTTAATGAAACAGTTATTAAATTAATTAGCAAAATTGACTATAAATTCCGAGTATTCATCTGACTCGCATGTTCCGACATGTAGCATGTAGTTTTTGGAGGGAACCAATGAGAACAGCATGATCAGGATTGATGCTTCGAAAGCCAGTGAGGAGAGGTTCTGCCTATTATAGACGCCATTCATAAACATGTTTTCAGATTCAAGAATTATGAACACCGATAAAACTTAAATAATAAATTTGAGTCCAATATTTTTAAACGAATCTAATTATTGCAATACTTTGTATTTCATTATTAACTGATCTGCTCTGGGACTTACACATAATTGTTCACATCAATTCTATTTCGCAGTAAATATTTATACTCAATATTTAAGTCCCTTTTTCAGTCCACAGCTCATCCATAATAAAAGGCAAACAAAATTTCTGTCATTAGATTTTGTGGTAAGTTTTGGACTGATGTAGAAAACAAAAGTATAACACAAAGTTAACATTAAAATTTTGAATAAAAAATTATTTTAATTTAAGAACATATTTTATAAAAATTATTAATAAACTTTCGTAAACTCTTCCAGTCAAACCATATATGTGCGATACTATTAGAGGCGTGGACCAAATATCTAATTTTGCTTTCTTTATATATGAATTACGGTTTGATTCTCACTAGTCAGTTTACTGTCTTCTTCTGATAATGATCATAGTAGTTCGAAAAACATTAGTACGTGTGACTGACGGCAGTTTTGATCAGCATTGGATATTATCCACGATGTGGCATTCATAATTCAAATTTATATGTCTCTGTTAACTCCGACATTCTTGACGCCGGAACCTGCAAGTCAGATTTGGCCTCGAAATCTCTGTCCATGAAATTTTCAAGCATTCCGATTTTTTTCATTCAAACAGGTAAATTATGGAACGTAAACTTGCAGAAAAAGACAGACCGAGGTATCATTTAATTAAGGAAAACATTTTTTCCTTTTTAATCTTAAAAGATTGCGAGTAAAATTGTGTCCAGCAGTTGTTTTATTCTCATTAGCAATTTATACATGCGATGCTAATATAAAATTCGTGGACACAGCATTAAGACATGACTCATCTAGTCTTAACCGGCAATAAATTACACGTCTTATCTCCAAGCTCTCGTACAACCCTTTCTATAGGTCGAAAACTCTAATCAAGTCAGCTTAATTTTTTCATAACTTATAATTTAATTTAAAAATTAAACATTAAGGAATAACAAAACGTTTGAAACAAGACTTTTAAAATGAAATATTTGATATTTGCCTCATGATATGCTTCTTCAATTGCGCGTAACTATGGTATTAGTTGACGGCGTTGTAGCTAAATTCAAGGTCAAATTGTGCTTCAAAAATGAAGAAAATTTCGAAACTCGATTAATCAATGTAGACTGATGTGTGTTTTGACTAACATAGGCTGAATTAGAGTTGTTTTGTCTTATAAAATTACCCTGACACACATTGGCAGCCGTCTTCATCAGTTCATCCATCATCATAAGTGTTAAAACACAAACTAATGGGGCAAGCGCGATATTTCCTCTAGCTATATCTTTCATATTTCAAACACATTTGTCAAATAGATAGTTGCATATCACGTGCGCATGTGTGAATATATCCATATCTGTTTCGTTTATTCGATTACGTGAAACTACAGTGGCCGCATAGGAATTTACCGTTTACATTCTTTACAGTATTTGTCTTATACTCACCGTGTGAAGTGACGTACCTGAAGTTGTCCTCACTATTTGTGTGGGGGGAGCCAAACACACAGCGTAAACATATGCCATTGTAAGTGATAAAATTATAAACCAGAACTAGCTGTGCAGGTGTGAAATTTCAGTCAAATAACACAGGTTGTATTTAGGATTTGCTTCTTTAATAACATTTGTTGCTTTTTCATTAAATATGCGCACATCATGTGTGCATCTACGTGTATACATAGCTACAGTGATTCAGTTAAATATAATTAAAAAACATTTACGTCTGTTTAAATGAAACTGCAGTGAATAGATATTAATTTACCCTTTGTACTCGTAAGAATATTTTTATTCCTAACTTTTAAAATGCTTTGTTACCAGAGTGACCTCAATATATGGGATGGAGTCAAAAAAAGAAAAATATTAATTTAATAACATAAGAAGCTTAATTAAGATATTAAATAAATTAGTTTTGGTTAGACAAGAAAATTTTGAAAATTATTTAATGAAAGAGTAAGCAACGTAGAGAAAGAATAAAGAAGTCGTTTAATAAGCGTTCAACGTACTAAGAGTACAAAGGTAATCGAACAGCTAAAGGGTGAAATTTTGAAAGACTATTTTCTCGATGATTGATTAACTATTAATCGTATAATAAGCCCACTTATAAGCCGGTGTTAACCCGATGGTCTTAATCATTTAAGGGAGCAAGTTTTAGATTGATTTTCATGCAATAGGCTTTTCCTGCCATTAGATAATGCTGTATTCAAAATCGAAGAATAGGACAAACATGTCAGTCACAATAACAAATATATTTATGCATTATTTGAAACCTACACCTTTTGATAAGACACTACTGAAGCAAATATTGTACCTACGGTTCTTGAATGACATATTGTTGATCTATAACCACGGTAATAATGAACTGGTAAGTTTAAAGAATCGAATAAGCAGACTTCAATATATCCTTGAAAGAGAATCATCAGATGAATTACCATTTATGGATGTCAAATTAATTAAAAATGGTCAAAAACTAGAAAAATATATTTTTAAGAAGGATACTTACTCGTGAATCCTTCTCAATGTGAAGTCCAATCATTCCTTTCGTATGAAATTCTGTCGAAATTACATCTCGACATAATATTATAAACAAAACAGCTGTAGAAAAATCGTGAGGTTGGATTTGTAAAAAAAACAATAGCTAATGGTAGTAAAAGAGGATTGCGTGAATTAGAATTTGAACACACATGTGACACGCAAGTGAAATGTCGGTGCAAAGTATCAATAATATGGTTAGAGAAAATATCATGCTTGATTCATTAGTTTGTTATTTGAAACTTTTCATGACGAATAAAGTGATGAAGACGGCCGCCAATTGCCGACGAAATATTTTCTAGAAACAGAAAAAAACTGGAATTCAGCCTGCGTTAGTCAAAACGCAAAACAAATGGCTTTAACATACCAAGTTTTGAAATTTAAATCCTAATATGAAATTCAACATCTCAGAAATGAGTTAATATCGAATTATGTTTAAAGTCTTAAAGCGGATATAGGAAGAGCTACAGTTTTGATGTGTCAGTACGATTATAAAAATAAAATGTTAGAACACTTAAGTAATGCGGAAGCACACAATAAAATAACATAAGGCAAAACTGATTGTTTGAAATGGCAATTAAAATTATTTATCCATAGTATGATAGCCACTAGTGTACTAAACTCGAATAAGTAGTTTGAAATTGTTGATAAATATGTACTAGATGATGATGACACGCATCTATCCAGTAAAAGGTCAGTTTGAAGTAAAAGTTTTATAACTTGAGGAAATATTTTCAAGAGACAAAAAATTGCAATTCAGCCTGTATTAGTCTAAACGCAGATCTCGTAAAATAAGTACCTAATTTGATTGAAAAATGATACGTTTTTAATGTGGGAACGCGCATTTGTATGTTTCTAAGCGTGTGTGTTTCTAGCTTCCTGTTGTTCTATATTATTTGGTTAGCCAAAATTTATCCTAATTAATTTTATAAAAGTCGCCATATAAGATACCAGAAATTACGATCCAGTTTATTCTTTACGAAAACCATATGGCTTCTTGTCAGACATATTATACATGCATGCTTTGTATTAATTATATACTTCCATACATGATTTATTTCACAAATTAAAATAAAAAAACATATTTTCTTTTGGATTGTAGAGGTCATTTGTTCACTACCATTACTGAGCCTCTAAGATGTCAAGCCCGGATAACCCATACATACGGAATAATCTTCTAATTATGAGTAACTAAATCCCTCAGGACATTCTCTTAAACTACGTTTCTTAAGTCCCTCGGTTAATTGCTCTGTATGAATAGCTCGAGGAGAGTGATGGAGATACAGTTAAGTAATAATTAGTTGCGCCGGTGGTAGTTACAATAATTTAAATCAAGTTTGTGCGTTTGAAGTAAACACAAATCACATTGTATTTAACCATTCGTCGAACAACATAGCAAAATTACTTCCACTCGAATGCACACACGCGTTTCGATCTTTCATGATGATCATCAGAGTACGACGGCAAACTGCCTAGCGAGGATCAAACCCCATTTCAAATATATCGAAATCAAAATTAGATATGCGGCTCTCACATCTAGCAGTCTCACATACATTGTACTTGACTGGAAATATCGGCTGCACAATTTCTATGCAGTCACGAACATTAACTGATTGCAGCTTTTGCCACAAATAAATATATGGGCGATACAATTAGACAATAATTGATTGCGCGGGTGGTGGTAACAATATATTAAATCAAGTTTGTGATCTTAGAGTACACACCAATCCCATTGTATTTAACCAGTCGTAAAAAAACATAGCAAAACTACCGCCAGTCACACGCACTGACGCGTTTTGACCTTCTGTGATAATTACCATAGTTTTCCGACCATATGTCTAGCTAAAATCAAACCGCATTGTATATATATAGGAAGCAATATTAGATATGCAGCACTCACCTCTAATTGTCTTGCATAAATTGTAAATGATTAGAAATGTCGGCTGCGCAATTTTTATGCAGTCACGAACATAAACTGTTAGTAGCTTTCGCCACACATATATACAGAAAATACAATTGAACATTAATTGATTGCACGGGTGGTGGTAACAATTCTTTAAATAAAGTTTGCGAGCTTGAAGTAACCACAAATATTATTTTCTTTAACCAGTCTTAGAGCTGCATATCTAATTTTGCTTTCCATATATATGCAATGAGGATCGATTTTCGCCAGTTAGTTTGCCGTCGTAATCTGATAATGATCATGAAAGGTCGAAAAGCGTCAGTGCATGTGACTCGCGGTAGTTATGCCATGTTGCTCGAAGTCTGGTTAAATAAAATGGGATTTGTGTTTACTTCAATTTCGAAAAATTGATTTAAATAATTTTTACCACCACCCACAAAATCAATTAATTTTTAAGCCTCATCAAGGCCTTCAATACAGCAATTGCCACATCCTGCTTCTTCCATTCCTTTGCTTTACGAGCATCTATCCAGATAATTACTAACCCACAAACAGGACACATAACAAAGATCAAAAGTACTTCTGGATATCTGCATCTGCTCTGATATGCTCACTTATAACGGCATTAGAAGTCGACTGCCTTGATGACCTTCTTAAGTACAACTGCTTAACCTGTAGACTTGTATCGTAATATAGCAGGAGCGTTATAAAGTTATATGTTTATAAAAATATGTTTAACGCCCTACCAACCTGCTCTACACCGTTACTTTAAAGACAAAGTAAGGACTCAGAGGGAGCATATAGTGTTTGTGGTCCTTAATATGGCCTGGAACACATTCGTCATCATATGCTGTGAGAGTTTGGGAATATGGATGGAGAGTGTGGATGGCCAGAAGTCCCTCTGGACACTACATATTTTTGTCCTGTTCGTTGGCTTGTGATCCTTTGAGCAGATACACGTGAACAGTTAGAAATGAGGATGCAGGGTGTGTTAGTTTCTATTCAAAGGTCTTGACTAGTCTTGTTGAAGGTCTACTGTACAACCGAGATGGCTGGCACACGTAGAAATCCGATTAATAGAAGATCGATTACACAAGACTGTATACGAAGCAACAAGGAGATTAGCGTGACTGAAGACTAACCGAATTAGTGGCGCAGCTTGATAAACGCAAGTAGAGAAAACTGCGTAGATAGCTAGTGCAGCAGAGAAGACGACAACAAGCACAGGTGGCGAGCAGAGTAGAATGTTTTGCGTGTTAATTGCATCGCGTTTATATAGATGTGTAAAGGCTGCAGTACTACTAGCTGAGAAGAGCTCTATGGATGCAAAGTCCGAAATAGTCTTAGAGTGCATATAGGAGTCAGATAAGATGGTTTTCTCTTCTTGAAACAAATTATGAGTTGCCCTCAAAATTTAAGATTAGCCTCCATATTAATCACAGAAAAGCTACACCAAAATAAATAAACTGTTCTCGTTGTAACAAAAATTTATTTTGAAAATCAAAATTGTAATGAGAAAACAAGAAAATTGCTACAAGATACAGAAAACTCATAATTAAAAACTATAGAATTATTTCATAGTTTACTTTAACTTTGTATTAAAATCGACGGTAGCACACCGAACCATTCTGTTCCTCACCTTTTTGTGAAAATCTCTTAGTTAAGGCCTTTTGGGTCTTTCTTTGTCATTTTTAATCAAGGAAGCAATTTTTGAATGTTTTTTTATGTCGTTAAAAACTTTCTATCCTACGTACAAACTGTGCCAAACTGTGGAAGTAGATTTCGTCAGTTAAATCGCTCAAGCGTCTTTTTGTTCGTAGAAGCAGTTTTTGATTTTATTTTTCCGTTGATCTTCAACAAAACAATTCGGAGCCTTCACACAGCAACTAACGTCTCTGGTTTCAAAATCTATACTTATTTCTTTACATACACAAGAAGAAATATAAGCCAATCAACCAGACTCAGCCCCAAGTGTCTAGGAGTACTTCTAGACACTGCAAAACTACCAAACTTTCTCGGCATTTGCCGGAGAACTCCAATTCTTGCCATGATAAGGATCACCCGCAGTATTTATTTCTGATTTTCTACGACCTTTAACTATTTTGTAACGTCGCACGACATTTACTTGCAGTCAGAGTATTAACAAATTAGCGACCATGCTAGGATACTGAGAACAGTACTGTTTTTAGACTTTTTTATATCAAAAAACTTTTGGCAATTTTATAATAAATTGTGTTACTTTTTTGTTATTATTTTGGGGATTTATATTAAAATCGGCGGTAGCACACAAAACCATTCTTTTCTTCACCCTGTTTGGGTTTTTCCTTGTTGTGGTTAATCAAGGAAGCAATGTTTTGAAGGGGTTTTATGTCGTTACCTTACTTTTCTACGTACACACTGTGCCAAACTGTGAAAGCAGATATTTTTTCTGATTTTTGTGAAAGCAGATTTCGTCAGTTAAATCGCTCAAAACACTTTTTGTTCGTAGAAGCAGATTTTGATTCTGATTTGTGTGGAAGCATATTTTGATTTCATTTTTGTGGAAGAAGATTTCATCGATGTCAATCTAAGGAAGAAGATTTTGTTATACACTTAGTTAATAGTTTGTAATTTTACAGGGCACGTATGTTTTTATTTATTTTCTATATATTTCCAAACATGAATACCCTGAATTCTAAGTTAGCTCAGTGTCCATCCACAACTCTCACATCTGATGACGCTAGGCTATCCACTTTGGAGAGATGTATTGCAGATTTTAATAAATTTCTTGAACAAATCGTCATCGACAGGACACTTACTAATAGAAACACGGATTAACACCGTCTAAATCAGAATAAACTACAACCGAGACCACCTCGGTAATTCAGTCGATATTCTCCAAAAAGTTGGTGCTTAAATCACCAAAAGAATTTTTATCATTGTCGAAATTGCCTCCATTTGTCGGAGAATTTACCAAACGGTTGCCAGTTTCCTTCCTTAGATGACCATAATCAACAACAAGACTGTTTTTGTTCTTCGCGTACAAATTTTCAAACACCTACAGCTGCTGATTATGATGAAATCTTCCGTCGACGCAGAATATGCCATATAGACAGCAAAACTGGCAATGTCATTCGCAATGATCAGCCTACTTGTTTGTATGACCCGACCAAACAACCCTGTAGGAGGCGTTGCGGTTTATGTAAGAGTTCTTGCGGTGTAGCTGTTTATTTAGCGATGCTATGCCAATCCTATATGTGCCTGCAGCTAACGCAGATATAAATGGGTTTCGTGAGCCGTGCTTATGATCTGTCTCAGACTCTTTTCCAATGGGTGATGTGAGAAGGCTAAGTCGAATTATCATACCTGTATTATGAACAAGATTGCAAAGTAAATTAAAATTCACTGGTAGTCCAAATTGACCGTACTCTTGGCAGCAACAACATAAAATATTGACAATACAAGGTAATATCTTGGCACAAAAGCAAAGTGATAATAAACACAATAAATAAATTCAAAATGTCTTAGCAGAACAGTTAGAGTTTAAGGATAAACGATTAAAAACACACAAAACACAAATCCAGACTGCCGTAGAAGAACAGATAGTGTTTTCGGATAAACGATTAAAAACACAAAATATAAATCCAGAATGTCTTAGCAGAACAGTTAGTGTTTTCGGATAAATGGTTAAAAACACACAAAATATATAAATCCTGGCTTTGAGCGTTATGAAATATAAACGCACTGCATGTTACCGGTGTATTACGCACGGGTGTGTATTATTATTAAACAAGACCCTATTAATTACAAATAAAATTGTAGTTCAAGAAATCTTAAATAAAACTGCTTCAAACTAACAGAGATTGTTTCTAAAATCATAGTTAGGAGAAATATTGTGGTACACCAGAATTAGAATATGTGACCTTAAGGAAAACTCGTTGGGTTGTAACGCGGAGCCGCGCGTTTCACACACCCCCACGACAAAGAAAATTAGTACACAGTGAATGAGGCTGACCTTACGGGAGGTGTTTTGGAACTTCCGTAACGAGTAAACACTGACGTTGGCACTGTTGACACTGACTCTGGTTCCTCTATCTCTCGCGGTGGCATGACAGCGTCAGTTTGCTCTGATGCTGGTGAGATATCGGGCTTTAGCCGATTGTCGGCAAAACTGTCTGGAGGTGAAATTATCGTCTCTTCACCGCCTGATAGGTCAATATCGAGGAAAAGCGGGTCATTTAGCTAGGCTGCTTGCAATTACTGAGTACTTTTAGCGGAAGGATACAGGATAGAGGCACAGAGCTCTGCAGAACAGCTCAGGGAGTCTGTAGCTAAGTTTTCTGACCCTTTGACGTGAGTGACTTCATATTCATACTCTTTTATTCGTGTAAGTTGCGAGTTGATACGTCGTTAATAAAAATACTCTTTCTTACCTCTGAGCATTGTGAGTACATCTTGAACATTCAGCCATCCAGATAGATGTGGAAGTGTGGGATCGACCGGTAGATAGCGAGTAACTATTTACCTAATGTATCATATCGCATCTCGCGAGTTTGTAGTTTTTGCAAGAAGAACGCGAAAGTTCGGTGTACGCCATTGATGGACTGTTGAAGTACTGCGCCGGTGGCTACATCGGATACGTCTGTGATCAATTCAATCGCGGGGTTTACCCCTTCATTTTAGTGATAGCTTTTAACGATGACTTTTTACATATCTTCATATGTTTTAAATCGATGATAAAATTACAACTCAATTCAGAAATTTTTGTAAGAATAACTACTTGTTTGCAAAACATTTTTCTTTATAAACATAAATCATTTTACTATGTTCATATTATCATGTATTTTCAATCATTTGACTATATTTATTCCAATCCAGACATTTGTGTAAGAATAATTTCTTGTGTGCAAAACATTTCACTTTATAAATATAAATCATTTTAATCTTTGACGTCTAGGAGACGGACAATTTAGTTTAACTGTGAATGGTGTAAGACCTATTTTTGCATAAAATCTGTTTTTGCAGCTGACCAACATATATTCAATTTGAACTAACTGTGAATTATATTTCTATTTGCAACATTATATCTAATATACGTATGAAACCAAGTTTCGGTTTTCTCATATCAACCATCCGGAAAGGATCAGAGACTGATTAGGCGCACGGGTAGTAGTAATAGCCACCATTAATATGTAGGACGAACTAGAAAGCAACCCGGAAATCAACCCCTACATGGCCAGTTACAGGGGAGCCCATACTTACTTAAAATTTTCGCACACTCAATATAGCTTTATGGCGTAAATTTACTCGCAAATTTATCGTCGCCTAAATCTCACACAACATAATAGGCCTTGATTTCCTGTTGAAATATCGGCTCATTGTTGATCTTGCCAATCAAAAGGTAATTTTGACTCTGCACCGGACTTGAGCAAAGTTTTTGGACACTTGCCTCCAAGCGTTTAGAGTTACAGATCATTCAGCTAACCCTAGTGCATCATTCAGCAGAGATATCATCAGCTCTTCGAGAACAAAAGTCACTGTTCGACCACATCAAGTCATAGCTACGAGTCTCCAACACGATGCACTATATCGTCACAACAGGACAACCTATTGCACTCAAAAAGCGACCGTTAGCCCCGAATTTTCAAGACTATTGGAAGAAGGTATCATCAGACCATCGTAAAGTTCATGGACGTCACCACTGCACTTAGTATCCAAATCAAACGGATGATATAGTGCCTATGGAGATTATCGCAAGATAAATTCAGTGACCAAATTCGATGCATATCCTATCGTAAAATAAGCATATAACTTGAAAATTTCAGTGGTAGCAGTTACTCCTCAGTGATTAACCTCAGACAAGACTACAATCACATCCCGGTAGCGCCAGAAGATATCGAAAAGACTGCGGTAATCACTGCATTTGGCCTTTTATAATACATCTACGTGCCCTTTGGTGTCAATTTTGTTACTCAGATATTTATTATATTCATGGACATCATACTTCGCGATGAAGCTGCTTACTGTATGTCATATCTCGATAACATAATGGTTTTCAGTCCAGACCTAGAATCTCATGCAAAGAATTTAGGAAGTGTCCTGACACACTTATCCAACCAAGGACTCAAGGTCAATTTTGGCAAGACACAAATTGTAACTACATCCGTGGATTTCCTGGGACATCGTATTACGCCACAAGGTATTGGACCTTTGCTGTCGAAAGCAAATTATTTTAAGTATATCAAGTCAACAAAGTCTGTAAGTGAGCTGTAGAAAATTTTGGGATTTCTTAAATATTATCGTAAGTTTTTCTCGGCCTATCAAGTCAGCTTTATACGTTGTATAGGTAGCTACGGAATCGAAAAGGACTTAGAAAGTACTCCATCATTTATTGGTCACTTGAAGACGAGGAATTTCTCCGACTTGCCATTAACTCGTTAGTAAATGCTACAATGCTATCGCATCTGGAATTTCAACGAACATTTCTACTCACTACAGATGCTTCTGAGTTTACTATTGGGGCCACTTAGGAACATGAGATCCACTGAGTTAGGAAACCTATCAGTTTTTACTCGTGTATTCTGCACCCAGTAGAAACTAGATACAAAACTTTCGGTCGAGAAATCCTCGCCATCCATGACGCAGTGCGCCGTTTTATCAAAATCATTGGCAGCAGCAAACTTGTTGTTTTTACAGAACATGCACGATTAGTTAGCGTACTTCGAAACGCTACTTCAACTGTCGCCAAGTACCCAGCAAGAGTAGAAAGACAGCTGTCACGTCTGAGCGAATAGCAATTCGACATCTTTTATGTCAAGAACGAACAAAACTTCATTGCACAAGCCGTTTCCAGGCCAGACGTCTTGTTTCAACCTCCTTTGCCTTCGCAATTCACAGTAAACTTCGTGACTTTTAGGGAACCTACACTAATGGTATCCCTCCAGTGAACAGAACAGCGCGATGACACTCACATTCAAAAATCTGTAGCCCATCACCCCACCAAGTTCGTATGTCGTCTCTGAGAAGTCTTACCTATTGTTTTATTCACGGGTACGCATCCCAACAAGCCAGATCTTCCAATCAGCTTTCAGAGATATCTTTTTCGACTCAATTCATCCAAGTTCTCACCCAGGAAGCAAGGCGACTGTCAGACTTCTTACATATCGTTTTTGTGGTCACAGTCTCAGGCAGAAAAATAAACGATTGGTCACCGAGTGTGCCATTTGTCAGAAAAACAAGATCTCACGGCACACTCGTTCTAAATTGAAACATTTCCAAACTATTTCACGCCTAGTCATCGTCCACATCGACATAGTTCATCTGACAACGGTTCAAGGTGTCAACTATCTTTTGACTATGATTGACAGATTTACACGATGGCCAGCAGGTTAATTTCATGGCAACATTTCTGCAGACCATGTCACTTACTATTTTATTTTTGCATGGATAGACCATTATAGTGTTTCCAACGAAGACATTACTGATAGAGGCCCTTGCATTTCATCAAATCGTTTTTAAATATCCTGAGTTTCATGGGATGCACCTTACGCCAGACGATTCTCTACTATCCCCAATCTAACGGTATGGTAGAAAGGATGCATAGGGAACTCAAAGCTGCTTTAGCATCTTCGTCCATTAGTGGCAACTGGGTCAATGCATTACTTTTGTTATGCGCTCTCGTACACGTGAATTTATTAAAACGTCTGCACCAAAATTCTTGTATTGCATGGACCTACGCCTGCCTAGTCAGCTCCCAAGTCTACTACCCGCAAAGGACGACCCACAAGTAGAAGCTTCCCGCCTCCGATTTCATTTCGGTAACATATCTGAACAGCAGCCGAGACATACTCCTCGTCCAGTATTAGTTCACCCGCAGCTCTATAGCTGCAAGAGAGCACTCGATCGCAACGACGCTGCTGTTGCATCACTACAACCAAATATCGCGGTCCTTACCCGATTTCGTTCAGACAGCCGAAATACTTCATTATCATGCAAAGTGCTCACGTGTATCGGTAAGCATAGATAAGATGAAACCGTTTATAGGACCGCCTAATCCTGAAAACATACAATCTTCTACACGTATCTCAGGCTCTATCTCTCTACAATCTCAACCTAACAAAAGATTGCTTTGCATAACGCATAACTGATAAATGTTTTGCAATATTTTTTCATTATTCTACGTATCAAATATTTATTTTTTTGTGCACCACTTGCGTCCTATGCCACGTGATGTGACCTCTTTGGATCCATTTACATTTCTGACACTCACTAGGGTTTTTAAATTGTACTTTTGCAACGTATGGCTTACGCTTGAGCTCACACTGCCTATTTTGTTCTTACCAGCTCCTTATACCTAACGCATTGTGTAGCAACACTAAGTAGACATCGGGTTCATATCATGACACAGGCCACCTTCAATGCATACCAAAACTTCATTCGTAGCACAATGCACACTCTTCGAATGTCATGACCACAAAGTCGAGCACACACTAGCTCTTTTGGTCGTATTCTAACTCATTGACGGCGATCCAACCTACTCAAATTTCA
Organism: Eudiplozoon nipponicum; assembly: GCA_029291075.1. Taxonomy (NCBI): domain Eukaryota; kingdom Metazoa; phylum Platyhelminthes; class Monogenea; order Mazocraeidea; family Diplozoidae; genus Eudiplozoon; species Eudiplozoon nipponicum. Next base: position 120,009 of record JAQBSW010001247.1, on the reverse strand, counting down.
CCGTAAATCTGACAAATTCATTGACAATCTACTTAGAAATTATCACGCTGCGGCTCTCGAAACCTCTCAGAATACTCTATTTCACTTCAGGCGGTATGGTCGGCCACTACAGCCAACAATTTTTGTAGCCATCCATAGTGGTTATTAAACATCATACCATTGGTGAAGCAACCAAAAGCATGCACCAGCTCAGAATTTATTGTACATTTTTTATTAGATATGGGCAAAATAATAACAACTTGCTTAACTGGGTTCGGACTCTGCCTTACATTACCTACTAAGCCTCGCCGAGAAGAATGTTTTTTTTCAGAGAGGAAAGTGATGTAACGTTTCCGATCAATTCCCCGACATATTGCCTAAAAGAAATTAAAATTTCATTTATGGTGTACCAATTAAAACAAACGACATTTGCCGTTAACCAGAAGCATGCGACATTGCGCTTTCAAATGTATATACGCAAGGTACATTTACCATGCATTATCGCACAAATGCTTGACGTTTCGTTCTGTGTGCTACGCGTGATTGCTCTCGATCTATCTACTTTATTGTTGGCCTACATACTTCTGGTCTTGCATTTATCACCCTGTGTCACCTAGTCACTTGAATTTATGGACACCAATGTTCTTGTTGCTGCACCCAATTAATCGGACTTCTACGTTTGCTAGCACCACGGTGTTGCCTCAGATCTTCAACAAGACAATTCTGAGCCTTCACACAGCAACTCACCTCTCTAGCTTCGACAACTACTTATACCGATGCAACCACACGAAGAAACACCAGTCAGTCAACCAGAGTCAGCCTCAAGTGTCGAGTAGTACTTCTAGACATTGCAACACTACCAAACGTTATCGGCTATAGCCGGAGAACGCCCTTTCCAGCCCTGATAAGAGCCGCCAACAGTAAATGTTTCTCATTATCTACGACCTTTTACTATTTCGTAAGGTCGCAAGACATTTACTTGCAGTCGGAGCGTTTATAAACTTCTGTAGCATACCAGAAATAATGTTTACGTTTGGTCACCAATGAAAACACCGTCTTAAACATATACATACAAGCTATTTGGATCATATATTTTTTTTAAATTTCAATTCTATGTGTAACGACACAAATAAACTGGCGACATATTGCGTAAATTAAATTCAATTCGATTTACGCTGCACCAATGAGAAAAAATCAAAACTTGTCGTTAACCAATAGTGTGCAAGTATCCATATATTTCTATGACATGGCTATTTAAGCACGGCAAATTTACCATGCAGTTCAGTTGTCGTGTTTGCCTTCTGCTTTGCATTACGTGTGCGTGTTGTCGGCTTTCATCAACTACGCTGATTATTGGATTGTCTTCACTAACAGTTGGCAACATCAGTGACACCAATCTTGTTGCTGTACAACCAGCGAGACGAGCCAATTAATGCAGAACTTCAAGGAAGTTTCCACATTTGCGCATACGTTTTCTTTACTCTAGTCATGGTCTTCTGGGAATTTTTTGTTGGTTATATTTGTTCTCTTAAAGTCGTGGTCTTCTGGGAATTTTGTTGGGTATACATTTTCTCTCTAAATTCGTGGTCTTGTGGGAATTTTTTTGGGTATATGTGTTCTCTCTAAAGTCGTGGACTTCTGGGAAATTTTTTTGGGTATATGCTCTATTCAGTTTTCCTACGTACAAAACTGCACCGTACGTACTCGACAGACTCAAATGCGGAAGATTCCAATTTTGGAAGCTGTTACTGTGATGTGTTTTGTGAAGGAACTAATTCATCTGTGTTCTGCGCTCATTCAACTGCGGAAGATTCTCTTTCAACTGTGGAAGCTGCTAGTGAGTAAACGTTTCTTTAAAGTATATTTATACATTTTCATCTTTGTTATAAATCTATGCTTTTAAGGTCCCGTAAGATTGTTAGAATGTCAGGTCCAATTTTATATATTAAGGTTCCTGTTTGGGATGGAGATAGTAAACTATTCCTTATGCGCGTAGACTCCGCTTTCTCCTCGTTTCCTGATTATGACAGTCATCAAAACTGTCAAAGGTTTTTACTGAACTACTTTTTGAATTGTAGCGACGGATATATCCTAAGCTTGAGGCTATTAGGAAGCTACCTAATCCCATTTTGGGCCTACAAACTGAAGTATAATCCTTGCTTGGGCCCACAGAAACTGAGCAGATAATAAATATATACGCACAGTTAGACATGCCAAACCTTGGCCCCATCGAGATTTTGAAGGAATTACGGAAACATTGGTATACAAAATATATTTCTGACCATGAGGCTAAGGTTGTTTTTGTTAACAATCTTCCACAAGCATTAAAACTATTTGCCAGACGGCTTCCCAACACTCTCTCTATAGATGACTTATCTGAGAGATGTGAGTTAGAATATAGGGTTCTGGAACCTAAGGTGAATCCGTCATCCTTTTGTTCACCCCCGCAAGATGATAGGCTCTCTTCTTTAGAGAGGACAGTAGCGAACATAGCTAAAGTTCTAGAAGGATTGGCCATAACGAATTCCGAGCTAAATCAAGTGAATGCTCGACCCAAATTCATTCCTAAACCTAATAATAACGGTAGGCGGCGATCAAGATCCCCGAAATCCTTTAACAGATATGCCCCAAAGAACTGGTGTTATAACCACCAGATGTTTTTTTATTCATGCCAAGTCTGTCTTTGTCGTTCTGAAGAATTTCAGAATGAGTGTCAATTTCCACAGTTGACGGAAAAGACAACGGAACACAGACGCAAGGTTGCATCGGGATCGGGAAACGTCTTGTGCAGGAAGTAGAAGACCGTACTTTCTGCGCATCAACGGCATCAACGGCGTCACAGGGAAGAAACCAATTACAATCCGACATCCCTGTTAACTCTTTTCGTCCACGCCGAATTTTTTACATAGAGAGCCAAACGGACAACGCCGGTCGCAATCACCAACCTACTTGTTTGCATGACCCGGCCAAACAGCCCAACGAACTTCTGCGCCTTCTTTATTTCAGAACCGGCAAAGAATTCATCGTAGACACAGGTGCAGCAGTCTCAGTTCTCAAGGGTGATTCAATGGCCGAGATGTCAATAGGCGTTCTGCTCGCAACAGCTAAAGGCAAGCCGATACCAACTTATGGCTGCTGGTACCGCACACTCAACATAGGTTTATGACGGGAATTTTCTCACAACTTCATCATTGCCAAGGTCTCACATAATATAATAGGCCTTGATATTCTTTCTGAACTTTCAGCTCATTGTTGATCTTGTCAATCAAAAGATCATCGACCCTTCCACCGGACTTGAGCAAAGTTTTTGGACACATGCCTCCGAGCGTTTGGAGTTATAGGTCATTCAGCCGACTCCAGTGCATCATTCAACAGCTCTTCAAAAATACAAGTCGCTTCTCGATCTTAACAAGTCAGAGCTACGAGTCTCCAACACGGTGCACCATATCGTCACAGAAGGATAACCTATTGCACTCAAGAAGCGACCACTGGCCCCTGCTAAACTGAAAGCTGCCCAAGAGGAAATCTCAAGGCTTTTGGAAGAGGGAAACTTCAGACCATCGAAAAGTTCATGGGCGTCACCACTGCACTTAGTCTCCAAATAAAACGGATCGTACAGAGCCTGCGGAGATTACCGTAAGCTAAATTCAATGACAAAATGTGATGCATATCCTATTCCAAATATTAACACCTTACTTGAAAAACTCAACGGCAGCAATTTCTTCTCAGTGATTGACTTCAGACAAGCCTACCATCACATCCCGGTAGCACCAGAGGATATTGAAAAGACTGCAGTCATCACTTCATTTGGCCTTTTCGAATATCTTTAATGCCTTTTGGACTTAAGTGTGCTACATAGACTTTTCAAAGATTCATGAACAACATACTTCGCGACGACTCTGCTTATTGTATGTCATATCTCGATGATATTATGGTATTCAGTCTAGACTTAGAATCTCATGCCAAGCATCTACGAAATGTCCTCTCACGCTTTTCCAACCACGGACTCAAGATCAACTGTGACAAGACGCAGATTGCGACTATATCCGTGGACATCTTAGGGCATCGCATCACGTAACAAAGTATTCAACTTTTGCCGTCAAAGGCGAATTCAATCAGAAATATAAAGTCACCGAAGTCTGTTAGCGAGTTGCAGAAAATTCTCGGAGTACTAAACTACTATCGCAAGTTCCTTCCGGGCCTTTCAAAACAACTTTATCCTTTGTACAGGCACCTGCGGAATCGAAAAGGACTTAGAAAGAATTCCATCATTGCTTGGTCATCCGAAGACGAGGAATTACTTCGACTCGCCATCAACTCGTTAGCAAATGCCAAAATGCTAACGCATTCAGATTTTCAACGACCATTTCTTCTCACGACAGATGCTTCTGAATTCGCTATTGGAGCCACTTTGGAGCAAGAGATCAACAGAGTTCGGAAACCTATCAGTTTCTACCCGTGTACTCTCCAACCAGTAGAAACGAAATGCGACACTTTCGGTCGAGAACTCCTTGCCATCCACGACGCAGTGTGGCATTTATCAGCATCATTGGCAGTAGCAGATTTGTTATTTTCACAGATCATGCACCATTAGTTAGCGCACTTTGAAACGCAACTTCAACTATCGCGAAATACCCTGTCACAGTGGAAAGACAGCTTTCACGTCTAAGCGAATAGCAATTTGACGCTTTTCACGTCAAGGGCAAACAGAACTTCATAGCAGACGCCCTTTCCAGGCCAAACGTCTCGCCACAACCACCTTCGCCGTCGCCATTCACTGTCAACTCCGTGACACTCAGTAAACCTACACAAACGCCATCCCTCCTGCGAACGGGACAGCGCGGTCACCCAACCAAGTTCATATGCCGTCTCTGGGAATGCTTACTAATTGTTTACTTCACGGGTACGCAGTCCAACAAGTCAGCTCTGCCGACCAGCCTTCAGAGAATTGTTTTCAACTCAATTCACTCAATTTCTCACCCAGGAAGCCAAGCGACTGTCCGACTTCTCACAGATCATTTGTAAGGTCACAGACTTAGGCAAAACTCTAAACGATGGGTCTCCGAGTGTGCCATTTGTCAGAAAAACAAGATCACACGGCACACTCGTTCTAATTTGCAACATTTTCGAACTACTTCTCGCCTAGCCATCGTCCACATCGACATAGTTCATCTAACAAAGATTCAATTTTTCAGCTACTATCTAACTATGATTGATAAATTCACACGGTGGCCTGCGGCATTACCTCTTGGCACCATTTCTGCAGAAGAAGTAACAAACGGTTTTATCTCTGCATGGATATCCAATTATGGTGTTCCGAATGAGGGCATCACTGACAGAGGCACTTGCTTCTCATCGGATCGTTTCAAAACCACCTTGCGGTACATGGGATGCACCTTATAACAGACAACTGCCTACCATCCCCAAGCTAACGGTATGGTAGAGAGAATGCATAGGGAACTCAAAGCTGCTTTAGCATCCTCGTCCATTAATGGCAACTGGGTCGATGCACTACCTTTAGTTCTGCTTGCCATACGTTTCCGTACCTGTGAATCCATTAAAAATTCTGCGTCACAAATCTTGTATGGCATGGATCTACGCCTGCCTAGTCAGCTCCCACGTCAACTACCCGCGCAGGATGACCCACAAGACGAAGCTGCCCGCCTTCCACTTCATTTCGGAAACATCTCTGAACAGCAGCCGAGACATACGCCTCGTCCTGTCTTCGTTCACCCACAGCTCCACAGCTGCAAGAGAGTATTCGTTCGCAACGACAATGTTGTTCCACCACTACAACCAAAATATCGCGGTCCTTACCCGATTTTGCTCAGACAGCCCAAATACTTCATTATTATGCAAGGTGCTACACCGACATCAGTAAGCATAGACAGGTTGAAACCGTTTATCGAACCGCCTGATTCTGAGAGCAGTCAACCTCCTATACACATCTCAGGCTCCACTTGCCCACAATCTAAATAGCCTGCTTTGTATAACGCGTAATTGATATATTTTTTAACATTAACTTTTCGTTATTCTACGTATCAAAATTTTTAACTTTACGTTATTTGTCGCATTTATCTCACGTGGCATAACCAGGTGTTCTTAGTTAACAATTGTTCAGCATTTTGAACAGTTCTTTGGTATTATGCCATCTTTGAGGCGATGTTCGTGTACATATTTTTTATGCAGTTACCTTTGATTTTAATGTATATATTTTTACATTATATATATATATGTATGTATTTCTCACACATGACATCACACTGCCTATTTTGGTATGACCAGCTACTTGGAGCTAACGCTTTCATGTAGCAACACTAAGTAGTTATCAGCTTCATATCATGGTACAGGCCACTTTAAATGCATATCTCAACTTCATCAATTGCACAAAGACCACTCTACAAATATCATGACCACAACGTCGAGTACACACTCTAGCTCCTTTGGTCGTATAAAAACGCATCGACGACAATCCAGCCTGCCTTGGTTTTAACTTAAACCTGGCAAGTTCAGAGGCGATTTACTTCGAAATCCTCACACTGCGGCTACATAATCTTACACTGCTCTATTTTGCCTCACGCGGTATGACCGATCACTAGAGCTAACAATTCCTAGTGGCTATTTGGCATCATATCATTGTTGAAGCAAACAACAAGCATACTTAAGCCCAGAATTTATGGTACATTATTTTTTTTGCTTAACTTGGTTCGAACTCCATCATGAATTTCTTACCTAGCTTCGCAGACTGGAATATTAAAAAAAAATTTTCAGAGAGAAAAGTGATGTAACAACACAAATAAATGGCCGACATATTGTGCAAATTAAATTCAATTCGATTTGCGCTGCACCAATGAGAAAAAAATCAAAACTTTCCGTTAACCAATAGTGTGCAATTAGCCATATATTATATGACATGGCTATTTAAGCACGGCAAATTTACCATGCAGTTCAGTTGTCGCGTTTGCTTTCTGCAGTGCGTTACGTGTGGGTGCTGTCTGTTGTCATCAACTACGCTGATTATTGGATTGTCTTCATCACTAATTGGCAACATCAGTGACTCCAATCTTGTTGCTGTACAACTAGAGATACGAGCCAATTAATGCAGAACTTCAACGAAGTTTCCTCATCGAGAATACAACGCAACAACAGAAGGAACCACAGCCCAAGTCAACCCAAGAATCTAGGAGTACCTCTGGACGTTTTCACACTTACGGAACTTCTCGTCATTTTCCGGAGAACGCACGACCGTCACTGTTAAGAGCCCCCTAACAGTACATGACCCGTTATTTTATGGCACTTTAACCGAGTATGTAACGTCGGACGCCATTTACTTGAAGCTGGGGCGTTTAAAAATGTTACCATTTCCAAAAATTATTAGAATATTTTCTGTTCGACCACTTGTTTACTTGTAACACGCGGCTCCGCGTTACAACCCAACGATGTTCGATTTTGACAAATACAGTGCTCTTTAAGGTCAAATAATCTAACTCTGTTCTTACACAATATTTCTCTTAACTGTGATTTTAGAAACAATCTCTGTTAGTTTCAAGCAGTTTCAATTGAGATTTCTTGAACTGCAATTTTATTTGTAATTAATAGGGTTGTTTATTAAATATACAGAACCGCGCGCGATAAGCATGGACCACGCGGTGGATTATTGTGTCACAGTGGATTCATTTCGCTCAGTTGGATAATTCGCAGTTTACGCGAGGGATTTACTGTTCACATTTAACTATGCCTATCCGAATTTCAGAGAATAATGGATTATTATAATGACATAAGTTAAAAACATAGCAAACAGTGATCTAATTATTTGTGAATTTTTGTCATTGAAGTCTTTACACGAATGTCTTCATTTTATTTTCATTGACAACTTTTAATAGCGAATATGTTCACATCATCATGTATTTTCAATCGGTTGCATATATTCATTTCAATTCAGACATTTGTGAAAGAATAATTGCTTATTTGCAAAATATGCTACTTTATAAACAGAGCTCATTTTACTACTGTCTAGTGCATGGACAATTTTGCTTAACTGTGACTTATTCATGAAACATTCATATTGGTGAATACTGTGTTAACTTTTGCCGTCTAGAGTACGGACAATTTAGTTTGACGTTGACTGGTATTTAAGACAGTCATTTGTGTTAAAATTAAATTTTATTGCCGCCTAGAGCACGGTCCGTTTTGTTCAATTGTGAATGTTGATTTTGCATTGCAACATTGTGTACAATATACGTATGATGATGTCTTTCAAACGCGGACTTAAATATATACTGCATCAATACACTGAGGGCACATGTGCGCAACCATGGCAGAGCCTGCAACGCGTCGTCAAGCAGCGTTTGACATCAGATCGAGAAGACAGGCTTACAGAATTAATGAGCCAGATGTCCCTAGGTAGCCGCACGCCTTCAGAGCTATTTAGGGAGATGGAGCAGAAAGCCTTGGAATTCAACCTGCCAAAGGAAATCGTAATGCGACTGTTCATAAAGAATCTTCTTCCGGCACTACAAGGAATGACCACGTTCCTGCGCGAATCCCTCGAAATACAAGACGATGTTCTGCCGGCACGTCTAGACAAGTGGTGCAAGAAACACCACTACAGCTCACCTGCCCAAGAGAAAGCCACATCAATTCATAACTGTTCGAATCACAATCCACCGCATCATCAGCCGGAATAAATGTCACGAATGAACGCCTCATCAGCCTACTCGAGAACCTCACCGTAAGGCAAAATTTGGCCTCAGTCGACGCCGTCCATAATAGACGCGACCAGAGCAGGCGTGACCAGCGTCGACCACCGACCCGGAATAGCGCCAGGAGGTCGACTTCGAGAGACCGGGCCACAGTGCCACGGCTACCAGCGGAGTGGTGTCCGAATCACCGCAGCTATGGCCACTCCACATGTTATTGCCTCGGAAACGGCTGCAAATTCCCGCGCACAGACGCGACGTTCAAGTGGGCGCGGCTCCAGTCAAGTCATGCTTCAAATGCCCAAATGCCAGCAACCAGTCTCATCGTCAGTTGCCACTATCAACATCTTTTCTCATCCGTGACGCAACCTCTGGCGAATTATTTCTCATAGACACTGGATCAGATGTAAGCTTACTACGCCACAATTATCTCGAACCCACCCACCCAGTCGACACCAGCAGTCTGACCTGCGCCAATGGCTCCAACATAGCGACGTTTGGGGTACGAGTACACACAATCTCGTTCTCCAACTCAAAAAGATGTTTCAATTATCCTTTCATCATCGCCAACACGACAAGAAACCTCATTGGACGTGACTTTCTCGAACTCTTCGAGCTGACCATTCGTCCAAGAACACGAGAGATACGCACTGCAGACAATCAGTTGCTTACATCAGCGCTAAAACATACGACTCGCGCCGAAGCAGTCTCATCTATACAGCTAATTCCTCCAGTTCCTCATGTACCGCAACTGGATGATGTTCTGAAACGTCATGAAGAAATTTTCAAACCTATCTCCTTCATGCCCGATCTCAAGAGGAAGCGTGCCATCACAGCCCATCGTATCATCTTGTCGAAACCACTTCCTCATCCTCCACGAGCACGTCCATTGGCACCACACAAACATAAGGCTGCCGAGCAAGAATTCGCCATGTTACGTCAACAAGGCATCTGTACACGATCCAGCTCACCTTTTGCGTCGCCTGTGGTAGTAGTACCAAAGAGTGAACCAGAAACATTCAGAGTGTGTGGGGATTATCGTATTCTCAATTCTTGCACACAGTCTGATTCGTACATCCTGCCAAATCCAGCTGACCTACTCAGATCTGCTATCGGTCATGCTGTGTATTCAAAACTAGACCTAGTGAAAGCCTAGTATCAAGTGCCGATTGACAAAGACTCAGTATCATATACTGCACTCAGATTCACCGGAGGTGGTACGCACGAATATCACTATATGCCTTTCGGTCTCAAGAATGCCTCGCAAACATTCCAACGCGTTATGGACGAAATACTAGATGGTCTACCATTTGTAATTTCATATCTAGACGACATCTTGGTATTCTCCAACTCAATGTCCGAACATATACAACATATTGAGATCCTGCTCACACGTCTAGAAGACTATGGCCTCCGACTTCATGGCAACAAATGAGTCTTTGCACAGAAATCAATTGAATTCCTCGGTCATCAAATTTCCGAAGAAGGCATGACACCAATACCTACTAAGGTTCGTGCTATTCAAGATCTACAGCCTCCAACCACCGTTCGGGCATTACGACGATTCTTTGGCAAGATGAACTACTATTCTCGATTTGTACCCTGCCTTGCCAAGTTTCTGGCACCTCTTCACAAATATCTCGTGCCTGTGAGCCGTTTCGTCAAGAAATCACAACCGATTCAGCTCAACGTGGACGACACGCTGGCTTACGAGGATGCCAAAAGGACCCTATGCAAAGCGACCATGCTACATTCCCCGCATTGGTCTCAACCTTTGGAACTGATAACTGACACATCCGACGTTGCCATAGGCGCAGTACTTCAACAATCCATCAATGGAATACACCAACCTATCGCTTTCTATTCGCAAAAACTAAAACCTCGCGAGACGCGATATGATACGTTAGGAAAAGAATTACTCGCAATCTACCAGTCGATCCTACACTTCCATACCTATCTGGATGGCCGACAGTTCAAGATCTACACTGACCATCTTCCTCTACTTCCGATGCTGAGAGGAAAGCAAGAGTATTTATATTCCTGACGTGTCAACTCACAACTTACACGAATACACGAGTATGAATATGAAGTCACTCATTTCAAAGGATCAGAAAATGTGGTCGCAGACTCCCTAAGCCGTCCGGCAGATTTTTATACCTCAATATTGTGTCCTTCCCCTATAAGCACTCAGGAATTGAAAGCAGATCAGCAAGATGATCCATCACTTCGGACATTTGATGTCAATCGGCTGAAAACATTTGATTATAATGGAACTCTGCTGCAGTGTGAAATAACTGGCGTGGGCCCTCGGCCGTTTATACCTGAAAAACTCCGTCACAAGATCTTCGAAGTCTACCATTCAATGAGCGGTCGGGGACTAATCATAAGCACGGATCTCAACAGCCGCTACCAAACTAATGTAGGGAATGATAAATCGCGCAAAAGTCTCCTACATATTAAACCATTTGTAGTGTAAACGCCCCAGCTTCAAGTAAATGCCGTACGACGTTACAAACTCGTTCAAATTGCCATAGATATAGAGTTATGTACAGATAGAGGCCCTTGACAGGGCTGGTCGTGCAATCTCCGACAAATGCCGAGAAAGATCCTTCAGTGTGAAGATATCCTAGAGCCTTGGGTTAAATAGGGCTGTGGTTCCTTCTGTTGTTGCGTTGTAATCTCGATGTGGAAACTTCCTTGAAGTTCTGCATTAATTGGCTCGTCTCGCTGGTTGTACAGCAACAAGATTGGTGTCACTGATGTTGCCAACTGTTAGTGAAGACAATCCAATAATCAGCGTAGTTGATATAAGCCGACAACACCCACACGTAATGCAAAGCAGAAGGCAAACACGACAACTGAACTGCATGGTAAATTTACCGTGCTTAAATAGCCATGTCATAGTAATATATATCTACTTGCACACTATTGGTTAACGGTGTAAACGCCTCGGCTTCAAGTAAATGCCGTACGACGTTACAAACTCGGTTAAGGTGCTCTGAATAGAGATTATTTACTGATATGGGGGCCCTTAAGAGGGCCTTGGCGGCGTTCGCGTAAGTTATATATATGTAAGTTGATGTTCTGTTCCTTGGGTGGACTCTGGTTGTGGTTTCTGATGTTGTTATCATGTGTATTGAAGTTCTGCATTAATTGGCTCGTCTTGCTGGCTGAAGTGCAACACGGTGAGTCACGAATGTTGCCAATTGTTGGTGAAACAAATCAATATCCAACGTAGGTATTGACAGCCGACAGCACGCACATGTGTAACACGAGGCAGAACGTAGATACGACCAACTGACTTGTATGGTAAATTACCGTGCTTAAATAGCATGCAATATGTGTACTTGCATACTATTGGTTAAAAGTGGTTAGACGTGGTTAAACGGCAATTTGCTTTTTTCTCATTGGTGCAACGTAAATAAATTTGAATTTAATTTACGCAATATGTCGGCGATTGATTTGTGTCGTTACAACAGCAAGTTACACTTTTTCTCATTGGTGCAACTGTAACGACACAAATCAATCGCCGACATATTGCGTAAATTAAATTCAAATCTATTTACGTTGCACCAATGAGAAAAAAGCAAATTGCCGTTTAACCACGTTTAACCACGTTTAACCAATAGTATGCAAGTACACATATTGTATGCTATTTAAGCACGGTAATTTACCATGCAAGTCAGTTGTGGCATTTGCCTTCTACCTGCTTCACGCGTGTGCGTTCTGTCGGCTGTCAATACGTGTGCGCTCTGTCGGCTGTCAATACCTACGCTGGTGATTTGATAGTTTCACCAACAACTAACTACATCCGTGACTCATCTTGTTGCGGGATACCGGAGAGACGAGCCAATTGAGTGCAGGACCTGCAGGACACCATCCACAACGCGATCACAGCTCAACCACGGGAGCGAAAACTCAACCAGAGTCCACCCAAGGCTCTAGGACATCTTCAACTCTGAAGACTTCAAGAGAACGCATTACCAGGCCCTCTTAAGGGCCCCCATATCAGTAACTAATCTCTATTCAGAGCACCTTAACCGAGTTTGTAACGTCGTACGGCATTTACTTGAAGCCGGGGCGTTTACAAAATTGGCGACCGCGCCAGGATATTGATTATTGTTCTGATTTTTTTTGTATAAATAAAATTGACTTCCTTTTTCATCTATTTGGGATAAAAATCGATTAAGATTTGCGTTTTATCTACCGTGATCGTGGCCATCTGTGAATTTTTTTTTGGGTATATATATATATTCGTGGTTTGTGTTGGGGGGATATAATAATAATAGATTGACATTTGTGTTTTCTTTACCCTGACCGTGGATTTCTGGGAAATCTGTTGGGTATATATTCGTGGATTTGTGGGGATAATAATAACACATCGGCATCAAAGGCCAACGGGTCCTTTGTTCATCTTTTCTACGTACAAAACGGCACCGTACGTACTCAACAACTCAACTTCGGATTTTTGGAAACAGTGACTTTTTGTTCTGCTCTTATTCAACTGTGGAAGCTGTTTGTGGGTAAGCGTTTCGTTAAAGTATATTTATATATTTTCATATTGCTTTTAATTTATGCTTTTAAGATGCCGTAAGATTGTTAAAATGTCAGGTCCAATTTTAGATATTGATGTTCCTGTTTGGGATGGAGATAGTGAGTTATTCTTTATGCGCGTAGACTCCGCTTTCTCCCCGTTTCCTGATTATGACAGTCATCAAAAACTGTCGAAGGTTTTGCTAAACTACCTTCTGAATTGCAGCGACGGATTTATCCTAAGCTTGAGGCCATTAGGAAGCTACCTAATCCCATTTTGGGCCTACAAAACGAGGTAGAATCCTTGCTTGGACCCACGGAAACTGAGCAGATAATAAACAAATATGCGCAGTTAGATATGCCAAATCTTGGCCCCATAGAAATACTGAGGGAATTACGGAAACGTTGGTATAAAACCAACATTTCTGACCATGAGGCTAAGGTTGTTTTTATTAACAATCTTCCCCAAACATTAAAACTCTTTGCCAGACAGCTCCCCAACACTCTCTCTATAGATGACTTATCTGAGAGATGTGAGTTAGAATATAGGGTTTTGGAACCCAAAGTGAATCCATCATCCTTTTCTTCACCCCCGCAAGATGATAGAATCTCCTCTTTAGAGAAAACAGTGGCGAACATGGCCAAAGTTCTAGAAGGATTGGCCATTACCAAATCCGAGATAAATCAAGTGAATGCTCGACCAAAATTCGTTTCCAAGTCAAATTATAATGGTAGGCGGCGATCGAGATCTCCGCAATCATTTAATAAATATGCTCCAAAGAACTGGTGTTATAACCACCAGAAGTTTTTTATGCTTGCCAAGTTTGTCTTTGTCGTTCCGAAGAATTTCCGAATGAGTGTCAATTTCCACAGCTGACGGAGAGGACAACAGACCGCAGGCACAAGGGTGCATCAGCATCGGGAAACGTCTGGCGCAGGAAGTAGAAGACCGTACTTTCTGCACATCAACGGCATCAACGGCGCTACAGGGAAGAAGCCAACTACAATCCGACATCCCTGTCGACTCTTTTCGTCCACGCCGAATTTTTCACATAGAGAACCAAACAGACAATGCCGGTCGCAATCACCAGCCTACTTGTTTGCATGACCCGGCCAAACAGCCAAACGAACTTCTGCACCTTCTTGATTTCAAAACTGGCGAAGAGTACATCGTAGACACAGGTGCGGCAGTCTCAGTTCTCAAAGGTGATTCAATGGCCGAGATGTCGCTAGGCGTTCTTCTCGCAACAGCTACAGGCGAGCCCATACCAACTTATGGCTGCCAATACCGCACACTCAACATAGGTCTACGACGTGAATTTTCCCACAACTTCATCATTGCCAAGGTCTCACATAATATAATAGGCCTTGATTTCCTTCTAAAATTTCGGCTCATTGTTGATCTTGCCAATCAAAAGATCATCGACCCCTCCACCGGACTTGAACAAAGCTTTTGGACACTTGCCTCCGAGCGTTTGGAGTTACAGGTCATTCAGCCAACCCCAGTGCATCATTCAGCAGAGATATCAGCAGCTCTTCGAAAATACAAATCGCTTTTCGATCTTAACAAGTCAGAGCTACGAGTCTCCAACACGATGCATCATATCGTCACAGAAGGACAACCTATTGCACTCAAGAAGCGACCACTGGCTCCTGCTAAGCTGAAAGCTGCCCAAGAAGAATTCTCAAGGCTTTTGGAAGAGGGAATCATCAGACCATCGAAAAGTTCATGGGCGTCACCACTGCACTTAGTCTCAAAATCAAACGGATCGTACAGAGCCTGTGGAGACTACCGTAAGCTAAATTCAGTGACAAAATCTGATGCATATCCTATTCCAAATATCAACACTTTACTTGAAAAACTCAACGGCAGCAATTTCTTCTCAGTGATTGACCTCAGACAAGCGTACCATCACATACCGGTAGCACCAGAGGATATCGAGAAAACTGCAGTCATCACTCCATTTGGCCTTTTTGAATATCTTTACATGCCTTTTGGACTTAAGTGTGCTACTCAGACATTTCAAAGATTCATAGACAACATACTTCGCGACGACTCTGCTTATTGTATGTCATATCTAGATGACATTATGGTATTCAGTCCAGATCTAGAATCTCATGCGAAACATCTACGAAATGTCCTCTCACGCTTATCCAACCACGGACTCAAGATCAACTGTGACAAGACGCAGATTGCAACTTCATCCGTCGACTTCTTAGGGCATCGTATCACGGCCCAAGGTATTCAACCGTTGCCGTCAAAGACGAATTCAATCAAGAATATCAAGTCACCAAGGACTTTGAGCGATTTGCAGAAAATCCTGGGAGTACTAAACTATTATCGCAAGTTCCTTCCAGGCCTTTCAAAACAACTTTATCCTTTGTGCAGGCACCTGCGGAACCGAAAAGGACTTAGCAAGAATTCCATCATTGCTTGGTCATCCGAAGACGAGGAATTACTTCGACTTGCCATCAACTCGTTAGCAAATGCCACAATGCTAACGCATCCAGATTTCGAAAAGCCATTTCTACTCACGACAGATGCTTCTGAATTCGCTATTGGAGCCACTTTGGAACAAGAGATCGACGGAGTTCGGAAGCCTATCAGTTTCTACTCGCGTACTCTCCAACCAGTAGAAACGAGGTACGACACTTTCGGCCGAGAACTTCTCGCCATCCACGACGCAGTGCGCCATTTTATCAGCATCATTGGCAGTAGCAGATTTGTTGTTGTCACAGATCATGCACCACTAGTTAGCGCACTTCGAAACGCAACTTCATCTATCGCCAAGTACCCTGCCAGAGTGGAAAGACAGCTTTCTCGTCTAAGCGAATGGCAATTTGACGTCTTTCACGTCAAGGGCAAACAGAACTTCATTGCAGATGCCCTGTCTAGGCCAGACGTCTCTCTACAACCACCTTCGCCGTCACCATTCACTGTCAACTCCGTGGCACTCAGTGAACCTGCACTAACGCCAACTCTCCTGCGAACTGAACAACGCGGTGACATTCACATTCAAAGATCAATAGCCCGTCACCCAACCAAGTTCATATGCCGTCTGTGGGAAGGCTTACCAATTGTTTACTTCACGGGTACGCAGCCCAACAAGCCAGTTCTGCCGACCAGCCTTCAGAGAAAGGTTTTCGATTCAATTCACTCAATTTCTCACCCAGGAAGCCAAGCGACTGTCCGACTTCTTACAGATCGTTTCTGGGGTCACAGACTTAGGCAGAATGTTAAACGATGGGTCTCAGAGTGTGCTATTTGTCAGAAAAACAAGATCACACGACACACTCGTTCTAAGTTGCAACATTTTCGGTCTACTTCTCGCCTAGCCATCGTCCACATCGACATAGTTCATCTGACAAAGGTTCAAGGTTTCAGCTACCTTCTAACTATGATCGATAGATTTACACGGTGGCCTGCGGCATTACCTCTTGGCACCATTTCTGCAGACGAAGTAACTAACGGTTTTATCTCTGCATGGATATCCAATTACGGTGTTCCCAATGAGGTCATCACGGACAGAGGCACTTGCTTCTCATCTGATCGTTTCAAAACCACCTTGCGGTACATGGGATGCATCTTACGCCAGACGACTGCCTACCATCCCCAAGCTAATGGCATGGTAGAGAGAATGCATAGGGAACTCAAAGCAGCTTTAGCATCCTCGTCCATTAATGGCAACTGGGTCGATGCACTACCTTTAGTTCTGCTGGCCATGCGTTCCCGTACTCGAGAATCCATTAAAACGTCTGCGTCACAACTCTTGTATGGCATGGATCTACGCCTGCCTAGTCAGCTCCCACGTCTACTACCGGCACAAGATGACCCACAAAACGAAGCTACCCGCCTTCAACTTCATTTCGGTAACATGTCCGAACAGCAGCCGAGACACACGCCTCGTCCAGTCTTCGTTCACCCACAGCTCCACAGCTGCAAGAGAGTACTCGTTCGCAACAATAATGCTGTTGCACCACTACAACCCAAGTATCGCGGTCCTTACCCGATTTTACTAAGACAGCCAAAATACTTCATCATTATGCAAGGCGCTACACCGACATCAGTAAGCATAGACAGGTTGAAACCGTTTATCGAACCACCTGATCCTGAGAGCGTTCAACCTTCTACACACGTCTCAGGCTCCGTCTGCCCACAATCTCAATAACCTGCTTTGTATAACGCGTAATTAATTTTTTTAAAAACATTAACATTAACTATAAATTTTTTTTAACCTTTCGTTATTTTTAGTATTTGTCTCACGTGGCATAACCACCTGTTCTTAGCTAACAATTGTGTAGCCTTTTTGAACAGTTCTTTGGTATTATGCCATCTCTGAGGCAATGTTCGTGTACATAATTTTATGCAATTACCTTTGATTTTAATGTATATATTTTTACATTATAATGTATTTCTCACACATGACATTACACTGCCTATTTTGGTATGACCAGCTACTTAGAGCTAACGCTTTCGTGTAGCAACACTAAGTAGTGATCAGCTTCATATCATGGTACAGGCCACTTTCAATGCATATCTCAACTTTATCTATTTCACAAAGACCACTCTACAAATGCCATGACCACAACGTCGAGCACTCTAGCTCCTTTGGTCGTATACAAACACTGACAACGATCCAACCTGCTTAGGTTTTTATCTTAAACCTGGCAAATTCAGAGGCGATTTACCTCGAAATCTTCACGCTGCGGCTCCAAAAACTTACACTGCTCTATTTTACCTCACGTGCTATGACCGTCCACTAGAGCTAACAATTTGTGTAGCAATTCCTAGTGGTTACCTGGCATCATATCATTGTTGAAGCAACCAACAAGCATATTTAAGCCCAGCACTTATGGTTCATCATATTTTTGCTTAACTTGGTTCGAACTCTGTCATGCATTTCTTATCTAGCCTCGCAGAGAGGAATATTTTTTTCTTTTTTTTCAGAGAGGAAAGTGTTGTAACGACACAAATCAATCGCCGACATATTGCGTAAATTAAATTCAAATTTATTTACGTTGCACCAATGAGAAAAAAGCAAATTGCCGTTTAACCACGTTTAACCACGTTTAACCAATAGTATGCAAGTACACATATTGCATGCTATTTAAGCACGGTAATTTACCATGCAAGTCAGTTGTGGCATTTGCCTTCTACCTGCTTCACGCGTGTGCGTTCTGTCGGCTGTCAATACGTGTGCGCTCTGTCGGCTGTCAATACCTACGCTGGTGATTTGATAGTTTCACCAACAACTAACTACATCCGTGACTCATCTTGTTGCGGGATACCGGAGAGACGAGCCAATTGAGTGCAGGACCTGCAGGACACCATCCACAACGCGATCACAGCTCAACCACGGGAGCGACAACTCAACCAGAGTCCACTCAAGGCTCTAGGACATCTTCAACTCTGAAGACTTCAAGAGAACGCATTACCAGGCCCTCTTAAGGGCCCCCATATCAGTAACTAATCTCTATTCAGAGCACCTTAACCGAGTTTGTAACGTCGTACGGCATTTACTTGAAGCCGGGTTTATTAATAACGTAATGAATTGATTTAATTTACGTAATATTGCATTACTTGTGTCGTTACAGAAGTTGTAACGACACAAATCAATCGCCGACATATTGCGTAAATTAAATTCAAATTTATTTACGTTGCACCAATGAGAAAAAAGCAAATTGCCGTTTAACCACGTTTAACCACGTTTAACCAATAGTATGCAAGTACACATATTGCATGCTATTTAAGCACGGTAATTTACCATGCAATCAGTTGGTCGTATCTACGTTCTGCCTCGTGTTACACATGTGCGTGCTGTCGGCTGTCAATACCTACGCTGGATATTGATTTGTTTCACCAACAATTGGCAACATTCGTGACTCACCGTGTTGCACTTCAGCCAGCAAGACGAGCCAATTAATGCAGAACTTCAACACACATGATAACAACAGCAGGAACCACAACCAGAGTCCACCCAAGGAACAGAACGTCAACTTACATATATATAACTTACGCGAACGCCGCCAAGGCCCTCTTAAGGGCCCCCATATCAGTAACTAATCTCTATTCAGAGCACCTTAACCGAGTTTGTAACGTCGTACGGCATTTACTTGAAGCCGGGGCGTTTACAAAATTGGCGACCGCGCCAGGATATTGATTATTTATCTGATTTTTTTTTGGGTATAAATAAATTGACTTTCTTCTTCATTTGTTTGGGATAAATCGACTAACATTTGCGTTTTCTTTACCCTGATCCTGGTTTTTTTTCTGGGAATTTTTATTGGGTATATATTCGTGAATTTGTGGTGTTCTTCTTCCCTAAAGGAAAATTTCAAATTTTGGAAGCAGTGTGTTATTCTTGCTGTTGAAAATAATAATTCATTGGCACTAAAGGCCAACGGGGCCTCTGTTCGTCTTCCCTACGGGACAATTTCAATTTTTTGGAAGGAGTGACGCTGTTCTGTGTTGAAATAATAATACATTGTCATCAAAGGCCATCGGGGCCTCTGTTCGTTTTTTCCTTTTGTACTGGACAATATCAAGCAACAGTGGAAGCTGTTTGTGGGTAAGCGTTTCGTTATATATTTATACATTTATATATACATTTTCATATTGCTTATAAATTTATGCTTTTAAGATCCCGTAAGATTGTTAAAATGTCAGGTCCAATTTTAGATATTGATGTTCCTGTTTGGGATGGAGATAGTGAGTTATTTTTTATGCGCGTAGACTCCGCTTTCTCCCCGTTTCCTGATTATGACAGTCATCAAAAACTGTCGAAGGTTTTTGCTAAACTACCTTCTGAATTGCAGCGACGGATTTATCCTAAGCTTGAGGCCATTAGGAAGCTACCTAATCCCATTTTGGGCCTACAAAACGAGGTAGAATCCTTGCTTGGACCCACGGAAACTGAGCAGATAATAAACAAATATGCGCAGTTAGATATGCCAAATCTTGGCCCCATAGAAATACTGAGGGAATTACGGAAACGTTGGTATAAAACCAACATTTCTGACCATGAGGCTAAGGTTGTTTTTATTAACAATCTTCCCCAAACATTAAAACTCTTTGCCAGACAGCTCCCCAACACTCTCTCTATAGATGACTTATCTGAGAGATGTGAGTTAGAATATAGGGTTTTGGAACCCAAAGTGAATCCATCATCCTTTTCTTCACCCCCGCAAGATGATAGAATCTCCTCCTTAGAGAGAACAGTGGCGAACATGGCCAAAGTTCTAGAAGGATTGGCCATTACCAAATCGGAGATAAATCATGTGAATGCTCGACCAAAATTCGTTTCCAAGTCAAATTATAATGGTAGGCGGCGATCGAGATCTCCGCAATCATTTAATAAATATGCCCCAAAGAACTGGTGTTATAACCACCAGAAGTTTTTTATGCTTGCCAAGTTTGTCTTTGTCGTTCCGAAGAATTTCCGAATGAGTGTCAATTTCCACAGCTGACGGAGAGGACAACAGACCGCAGGCACAAGGGTGCATCAGTATCGGGAAACGTCTGGCGCAGGAAGTAGAAGACCGTACTTTCTGCACATCAACGGCATCAACGGCGCTACAGGGAAGAAGCCAACTACAATCCGACATCCCTGTCGACTCTTTTCGTCCACGCCGAATTTTTCACATAGAGAACCAAACAGACAATGCCGGTCGCTATCACCAGCCTACTTGTTTGCATGACCCGGCCAAACAGCCAAACGAACTTCTGCACCTTCTTGATTTCAAAACTGGCGAAGAGTACATCGTAGACACAGGTGCGGCAGTCTCAGTTCTCAAAGGTGATTCAATGGCCGAGATGTCGCTAGGCGTTCTTCTCGCAACAGCTACAGGCGAGCCCATACCAACTTATGGCTGCCAATACCGCACACTCAACATAGGTCTACGACGTGAATTTTTCCACAACTTCATCATTGCCAAGGTCTCACATAATATAATAGGCCTTGATTTCCTTCTAAAATTTCGGCTCATTGTTGATCTTGCCAATCAAAAGATCATCGACCCCTCCACCGGACTTGAACAAAGCTTTTGGACACTTGCCTCCGAGCGTTTGGAGTTACAGGTCATTCAACCAACCCCAGTGCATCATTCAGCAGAGATATCAGCAGCTCTTCGAAAATACAAATCGCTTTTCGATCTTAACAAATCCGATCTGCGAGTCTCCAACACGATGCATCATATCGTCACAGAAGGACAACCTATTGCACTCAAGAAGCGACCACTGGCTCCTGCTAAGCTGAAAGCTGCCCAAGAAGAATTCTCAAGGCTTTTGGAAGAGGGAATCATCAGACCATCGAAAGTTCATGGGCGTCACCACTGCACTTAGTCTCAAAATCAAACGGATCGTACAGAGCCTGTGGAGACTACCGTAAGCTAAATTCAGTGACAAAATCTGATGCATATCCTATTCCAAATATCAACACATTACTTGAAAAACTCAACGGCAGCAATTTCTTCTCAGTAATTGACCTTAGACAAGCCTACCATCACATCCCGGTAGCACCAGAGGATATCGAGAAAACTGCTGTCATCACTCCATTTGGCCTTTTCGAATACCTTTACATGCCTTTTGGACTTAAGTGTGCTACACAGACATTTCAAAGATTCATGGACAACATACTTCGCGACGACTCTGCTTATTGTATGTCATATCTCGATGACATTATGGTATTCAGTCCAGATCTAGAATCTCATGCGAAACATCTACGAAATGTCCTCTCACGCTTATCCAACCACGGACTCAAGATCAACTGTGACAAGACGCAGATTGCAACTTCATCCGTCGACTTCTTAGGGCATCGTATCACGGCCCAAGGTATTCAACCGTTGCCGTCAAAGACGAATTCAATCAAGAATATCAAGTCACCAAGGACTTTGAGCGATTTGCAGAAAATCCTGGGAGTACTAAACTATTATCGCAAGTTCCTTCCAGGCCTTTCAAAACAACTTTATCCTTTGTGCAGGCACCTGCGGAACCGAAAAGGACTTAGCAAGAATTCCATCATTGCTTGGTCATCCGAAGACGAGGAATTACTTCGACTTGCCATCAACTCGTTAGCAAATGCCACAATGCTAACGCATCCAGATTTTGAAAAGCCATTTCTACTCACGACAGATGCTTCTGAATTCGCTATTGGAGCCACTTTGGAACAAGAGATCGACGGAGTTCGGAAGCCTATCAGTTTCTACTCGCGTACTCTCCAACCAGTAGAAACGAGGTACGACACTTTCGGCCGAGAACTTCTCGCCATCCACGACGCAGTGCGCCATTTTATCAGCATCATTGGCAGTAGCAGATTTGTTGTTTTCACAGATCATGCACCACTAGTTAGCGCACTTCGAAACGCAACTTCATCTATCGCCAAGTACCCTGCCAGAGTGGAAAGACAGCTTTCTCGTCTAAGCGAATGGCAATTTGACGTCTTTCACGTCAAGGGCAAACAGAACTTCATTGCAGATGCCCTTTTTCAGGCCAGACGTCTCTCTACAACCACCTTCGCCGTCACCATTCACTGTCAACTCCGTGGCACTCAGTGAACCTGCACTAACGCCAACTCTCCTGCGAACTGAACAACGCGGTGACATTCACATTCAAAGATCAATAGCCCGTCACCCAACCAAGTTCATATGCCGTCTGTGGGAAGGCTTACCAATTGTTTACTTCACGGGTACGCAGCCCAACAAGCCAGTTCTGCCGACCAGCCTTCAGAGAAAGGTTTTCGATTCAATTCACTCAATTTCTCACCCAGGAAGCCAAGCGACTGTCCGACTTCTTACAGATCGTTTCTGGGGTCACAGACTTAGGCAGAATGTTAAACGATGGGTCTCAGAATGTGCAATTTGTCAGAAAAACAAGATCACACGACACACTCGTTCTAAGTTGCAAAATTTTCCAATTACGGTGTTCCCAATGAGGTCATCACGGACAGAGACACTTGCTTCTCATCTGATCGTTTCAAAACCACCTTGCGGTACATGGGATGCATCTTACGCCAGACGACTGCCTACCATCCCCAAGCTAATGGCATGGTAGAGAGAATGCATAGGGAACTCAAAGCAGCTTTAGCATCCTCGTCCATTAATGGCAACTGGGTCGATGCACTACCTTTAGTTCTGCTGGCCATGCGTTCTCGTACTCGAGAATCCATTAAAACGTCTGCGTCACAACACTTGTATGGCATGGATCTACGCCTGCCTAGTCAGCTCCCACGTCTACTACCGGCACAAGATGACCCACAAAACGAAGCTTCCCGCCTTCGACTTCATTTCGGTAACATGTCCGAACAGCAGCCGAGACACACGCCTCGTCCAGTCTTCGTTCACCCACAGCTCCACAGCTGCAAGAGAGTACTCGTTCGCAACAATAATGCTGTTGCACCACTACAACCCAAGTATCGCGGTCCTTACCCGATTTTACTCAGACAGCCAAAATACTTCATCATTATGCAAGGCGCTACACCGACATCAGTAAGCATAGACAGGTTAAAACCGTTTATCGAACCACCTGATCCTGAGAGCGTTCAACCTTCTACACACGTCTCAGGCTCCGTCTGCCCACAATCTCAACCTGCTTTGTATAACGCGTAATTAATTTTTTTTAAACATTAACATTTAACTATAAAAATTTTTTAACTTTACGTTAATTTTTAGTAATTGTCTCACGTGGCATAACCACCTGTTCTTAGCTAACAATTGTGTAGCATTTTTGAACAGTTCTTTGGTATTATGCCATCTCTGAGGCAATGTTCGTGTACATATTTTTATGCAATTACCTTTGATTTTAATGTATATATATTTTACATTATAATGTATTTCTCACACATGACATTACACTGCCTATTTTGGTATGACCAGCTACTTAGAGCTAACGCTTTTGTGTAGCAACACTAAGTAGTGATCAGCTTCATATCATGGTACAGGCCACTTTCAATGCATATCTCAACTTTATCTATTTCACAAAGACCACTCTACAAATGTCATGACTACAACGTCGAGCACTCTAGCTCCTTTGGTCGTATACAATCACATTGACAACGATCCAACCTGCTTAGGTTTCAACTTAAACCTGGCAAATTCAGAGGCGATTTACCTCGAAATCTTCACGCTGCGGCTCCAAAACTTACACTGCTCTATTTTGCCTCACGTGCTATGACCGTCCACTAGAGCTAACAATTTGTGTAGCAATTCCTAGTGGTTACCTGGCATCATATCATTGTTGAAGCAACCAACAAGCATATTTAAGCCCAGCACTTATGGTTCATCATATTTTTGCTTAACTTGGTTCGAACTCTGTCATGCATTTCTTATCTAGCCTCGCAGAGAGGAATTTTTTCTTTTTTTCAGAGAGGAAAGTGTTGTAACGACACAAATCAATCGCCGACATATTGCGTAAATTAAATTCAAATTTATTTACGTTGCACCAATGAGAAAAAAGCAAATTGCCGTTTAACCACGTTTAACCACGTTTAACCAATAGTATGCAAGTACACATATTGCATGCTATTTAAGCACGGTAATTTACCATGCAAGTCAGTTGTGGCATTTGCCTTCTACCTACTTCACGCGTGTGCGTTCTGTCGGCTGTCAATGCGTGTGCGCTCTGTCGGCTGTCAATACCTACTCATCTTGTTGCGGGATACCGGAGAGACGAGCCAATTGAGTGCAGGACCTGCAGGACACCATCCACAACGCGATCACAGCTCAACCACGGGAGCAACAAATCAACCAGAGTCCACCCAAGGCTCTAGGACATCTTCAACGCTGAAGACTACAAGAGAACGCATTACCCGGCCCTCTTAAGGGCCCCCATATCAGTAACTAATCTCTATTCAGAGCACCTTAACCGAGTTTGTAACGTCGTACGGCATTTTACTTGAAGCCGGGGCGTTTACAAGTTAAAGTAAATGGCAAAATAATTTTATCGTGTGAGTTCTCAATTCCCGCAGTGAAAATCGGTATTTTCCAAAAATGTCCAGGTCTAATATTCAGCACTACATATGTAAATTATTAAACATTATTATTGTTTTATTTTAAAAAATAAAAAATGATAAAAAATCGTATTTATTTAAAAAAATATGATTTTAATCAAATTTAATCATATAAACGAAATAATAAATTTATTTCATTGTATAATATTTTCAGGCTAATTTAAAAATTATCTCATAAAATAGAAGCCTTTTATCGAAATGAAGTAAGTTTAAGATTGTATATGTTTAGAATTAACGTTGATGGACTGCTAGTTTACTTTCCATATGATTATATATATCCCGAGCAGTTCTTTTACATGCTTGAACTGAAAAGAACTATAGACGCTAAAGTATCTTTCATATACATTTATTTTAGGGTCATGGTGTTCTTGAAATGCCTTCTGGTACTGGAAAAACTATCTCTATTTTGTCTCTTATGGTTGCATATATGAAAGCGAAACCAGGTGTAGTATCAAAGCTGGTTTATTGCTCAAGAACTGTTCCTGAGCTTGAAAAAGTCATTGATGAATTAAAAGAATTAGATAAATACTATAGCACAGAGACTGGATCTGATGGGTGTGGGCTGTTAGGCGTTGCTCTTAGTTCAAGAAAAAACTTGTGTATTCTACGTGAAGTTAGAACAGCCGGAGATGGTGCAGCGGTTGATAGTGCATGCCGGAAGCTTACAGCTAGTTTTGTTAGAGCTCAGCGTCAGAATAACAGCAGTGTTCCTAGTTGTAAATTTTTCGAGGTAAGACAAGATTTAAACATTATGTAGGACTTCGATAGAGATGCTCGGAACGAAGTTTTGCCTAATGGAATATATAGCTTGGTAGATTTATTGATCTTTGCATATTATATAGAGTGATTTCAAAGCATTTGGACGAAAGCGGGGTTTCTGCCCTTATTTTGCCGCCAGATATGCGGTATAATTATTTTATACTTACATATACTAGATCACTTACGCAAATATTATTGTGTATAGTTATCATTATTTGCTTGATCCAAAAATTGCAAATCTAGTTTCAAAAGACTTTCCACCGAATACTGTTGTTATTTTTGATGAAGCGCATAATATTGGTAAGCTATAAAATTGTGCTGGAAATATTCGTGTTCATATCTGATTTCGATATTTGGCTTTTAAATGTAAAGTAATAATGGCTGTATTTGACAAAAAACCAGTCTGTACATAATTAAAATATTAAAACATGAATGAAGGACGACTAACGGATGTGAATTTACTGAATGCGAACACTACATTTAAACATATATATATAGTAGGTAAAACCGAAATTAAGGATAAAAAGTTTTAGAAAATGTTAATAATAAAAAAATTTATGTAGCAACAAATATCGTCTGGTCGTACAGTTAAAAGGAGAAAGTTCATAATGGCTTGGATTAAAATCAACTAGAATTAAAGATTGTGAAGAATCTCGTTATCAATTCTATCTACATAATTTAAATGCTTTAATTGCCAGTGTCTACCGAGTCTTATTTCTGCAAAGTTTCTAAGTGAGTAAAACGCCATTGGATTGTGGTATGAAGTGAAGGAGCTCACGACAGCGAACGCAAAATCTCGTTATCTTATTCTGTTCAGGCTCCATTGCAGTTACTGAAATAGAATTAATTAGAGCACACATAAGTTAGTTGTAAGCAGTAATCATAGGGATGACCGTTGGTGATGTCACTAGCCTAGGATGTCAATGCGGGCACAGGAAAACAATTCTTTCAACTTTATTAAGTGATTATTCAATTGAATTATAAATTTCAACTATGTGATAAATACCCATCAACTTTGTCAAGGCTTCAAGCGCTGTTTTACACAAGACAAAGTGAACACGTGAATAACATTTCAGCATTACACGCGAGTTAGTTAAATTTCTATATGAATTAATGTCACTATTTTTTATTATTATAATCAAGGTTGCGTTCTTGATATAAACACCTGACCCATTAATTACTTACATATGCCAGTATAAACTAAGAATTGTATAGTGTAGAAAAGGCAATTCATCCAGTAGACCGGTTTCGTCCTTATTGGGAACTCATCAAGTACTGGCCAGAATTTGCCGCGGACAGGATACGAACCTGGGAACTACCAACTAACGTTTTTTTAATTAACAGACGTGCCCAGGTTCGAATGCGTTCGCGGCAAATTCTGGCCAGTACATGATGAGTTCCCTATAAAGACGAAACCGGTCTACTGGATGAATTGCCTTTTCTACACTATACAATTATTAGTTTATACTGGCTTATGTAAGTAATTAATGGGTCAGGTGTTTATATCAAGAACGCAACCTTGATTATAATAATTGTTATCACCACCCGCGCAACCAATGTTCGTTTAATTATATTAATGTCACTATTTGTTTTAAAATGCGTAATAATGTAATTATCGAATACTCTGTGGTTAAATGCATTTATGTCACATTAGTTGTTGGACTAAACTTCTGCCTTTTACTTTTATCTTCCTTCGTTATATAACTCGAAATTGATTTTTCCGAAATTGTTTGTCATTTCTTTGCCCATAGCTTACTTTACAAGAATATAATGAAAAACATATAAGTATGAGACCGAACAACACTGTGTAATGGTATAAAATTATTTAATAAACATTATTTATACCAGTATCTACACCCATTATTCTTGATTTAATAGTGCTTTTTGTCTATCCATTCATTACGGTAGATTTTGTCGAAACTTGTCACATCTAAGCCATGTCTATCCGTTAATGTCGTAGTGCAGACTTTTTATCGTAACGTCATACGTTGCACCATTGCCTTTATTTTGAGTGTGTTCGCAAATAATGACTATGTTGCTTAGGCACGCCTGTTACTTTTAATTCATGTTGGTGATGTATCCATTGCAATCTAACTTTACTTTTGTATTAACTTTACATGTTTAAGCAAGAATGGCCTTATTAATTGCAAAATATGCGCAAACACCTCTTATGTACAAGTGCTTCATACTTATTGCGACACTATTTTGTAGCTTGCATTATCTCGAATAAAAGGACTCACACTACTTTATACTTTGCCTTTTAATGGCCATTCTCTACTTTGGATAGGGGTTACGATGTCGTATATGTAAATCTATTATTTTGGCAAATATATTTCACGTTGTTAAGATAGAGTACTAACAAGAAATATATTCAATAGCTGAAGTCATGTAAATGTTGTTAACGCAAGCACAGATGACACTATAAATACTGATGATCATTGTGAATACCAAGAATAACACAGTAAATGGAAAATATACATGATAAGATGAGGCTATTGAAATGTGAATACTTTTTAGCTATGTATATTAGAATATGCTGTCACTGAAATGATGTTCTAATAAAGTCTATTGAGGGCGCATAAGTGACCTATCATTAACTAAACAAAAGATATTGCTCATTGCATATGGGAGTGATGAATGGTTTCGAAACCTCGTTCTCAGTCATGTATAATCATTGAATTTGAGACACAAAGTTTGTAAGTCTAATTTCAGCAGTATCAATTTAATTCAACGATAAGTTTCAAATGTTGAATAATTCAGGATACACGTTAATAAAGATTGTCTGAGCCGTGCTGCAGTTACTACAATGTAATTTCAAATAAGAATCTAAAATAGTCATGTTACGAAAGACCAGGATCACGTATATCCAAAATAACGCGTTTGTGGTACTAGTTTGCCCAGAATATTGCTACATATACTAGTTAATTTAGAATGCATAAATCTTACAAAATTGAATAAAGCCCATTGTCATAACTTTTCCATTTTTGGCTTATAGCATCACTTATACAAGATTTGCGTTTTATCTACACCAAGAATGCAAAAAAGCATATTAATGGGCGACTGTTTGTTAATACAGTATGACTGGTATATTTTATCGTTTCTTGTTCGCATTGATAGTGCCTAGTTAATTGTTGAAATTTATTTTAATATATCCTTTTCGCTAATCATTTACTTGAGTCTGGGCGAATTTACTCGAGGCAGTTATAGTGCTTTTTTATTTTTCATATTTTAATAGATCTGATATTGCTTGTTATTCATTCGAGACTGGATACAATTAACAAATTAGCATACAGTCGTAACGGAACAACGAGTTTAATTAGGAGATGTATGGAAATTAAGTTAAAAGGTGACAGTATGAATAAAATAGCGAGGGAAATATCACTAGATTTCATTCGGAATATAGCACTAACTAATGGTAGAAAGCGACGGTTACATGAATCAGAATTGGAAATTGGCTCCAACGAAATATTTAGAATATTGAATTAAGTTATATACGACTGATTAACTATTTTTCCCTTAATAATCGTCATTTACAATTTAATTCTTGATTTCTTATCGCGTATTTTTATTTATTTCCTTAGTGCCTTCATTTCCTGGAACACTTATTACCAAAACTTTTATTCCATTTATTATATTTCATTACAATTTAATCGTAATATTTCTTTCAGTAGGTAAGTCCTTGTCCGACCTTCATTCATTTGAAAGTCTTATCATAATGGAGCTTATTATTTTAGATCATTTATGCTAGTATTAATTTACTGATGGTATATAAAATTAATATTAATTTGTCCACTCTATTACAATTGATATCATTTTTTAATTAATTTAGTTCAGTTTAATAAATAAAGATTTTTATAATGCCGTAAGTGTGTGGGCTACATAAAAATGCTCATCAATAGCATTTAAATCTGATGCGTACATAAAGAAATTGTTATGCGTTGGTTATAGTTTTATTATTAAGGACGTACGTGTATATACTGGTATATTTAACTGTTCTTTTGGAATGCGAGCCTTAAAAATCATAGTACCCTTTCCATGTGCAAGAAAGAAAAAGAAGTTTTATCAGATACGAGAACCGTTCCTTTCTCATATTTTTTTCAAATATCTACAAATTGAAAGGAAAAACAAAATAGAAAAAATGTCAATATGGGGAGAGTGTGAAATAAGGGAACAATCAATCAATTGCGTGCGTCGCTTCCAATTCAAGCTCAATGCCTGAACATGCTTCAGTTAGCATAAATTCGGCTGCAATTTATTTATCTATAAAGCTTCGTATGTTGCTTAACCCCCTTCTGTTGTTGCATTTAGTAATTATCTTAAATGCTACGTCTGGAGAACATACGCAATTATGGACGTGTATTCACCATTTCATTTAAAATAGGCGTTTAAGTTGCAATGTTCTCTCATTCGAGTAATTAATCGTCTAATCGATCGGCCTACGCAAGTTGATCGACAACTTGCGCATGTATATTGGTAAATAATATTTGATGTCGATATTTGCCAATATACATGAGAAAGTTGCTTTGCCTTTCAATTTCTATACAAAGAGATACTTGAGAAGAGTATGCGAATGAAATAGTTCATATATCTGATGAAATTTCTTTTTCTTGGTGCACCTGGAAAGGGTACTATGAATATTTAATTGTGTTAAACAGTTATAGACAAATTCACACATTCGTGGCTCACGCCTATTCACCGAAATGCTAGTTATTGTAATGACAGCAATCAGGAAAATTATAAATGATCTCCATTAAGCGAAATGTGCCGCTTAAATTTTTCATTGTTCATATTTGATGCCATTTCCTTCTTACTTACGAAGATATTCAACAATGAGTATCAAGATGTTTCAAAAGAAAATGTAGATATGAGATAGAAAACGTTGTTAGAGAAATGAAGTAGCACGTGTGAAGTTGGCATTTGTATTCTATATATCAAATGTTGTAAAATACAGTATGCTTTATACGTAAATATTTACAGCTTTTATCTAGTATGTTTTGTTTTAGGTGCTTAGTGGTGACTAAAATGCATTTTATTGAGTTAAAAAATTTTGTAATTGACGTTGGGCGATAAAATCTATCTAAATCAAGTTTGCTGAAATGAGATAAACACCAGTTCAGTTATCGTTAATCATGTGTTCTCTGACGCTCACCATGGAACATCAAAGAGCATTTGTACGTTTGAATGACGGAAGTTTTGCGTTATAGATTAACTGATTGAAATTGAATTTTTGTTTATTACAAATCTAAAAATTTGATTATAACCACACGCGTAATAAATATTTGCTTTATTGAATAACTTATGAAATTGTTATGACAGGTGGAATAGGAATAATGCAGTCTGCATTATAGTTCATTATAATGTTTATGATACTACTAGGATTAAGAGCCGATCATTTACTTTTTATATTTTTATATACATTGCAGTTTGATCCTCTTAATTCAGTTAGCTGTCACTTTCTAATAATGATTTCAGTAGATTAAACGGCACAGCACGAGCGACTAATGGTAGTTTTGTGATTTTGTGCGTTTGGTCGAAATAGAATATGTATCTTTTTATGCGTTTTGTTTGCGTATGGTATTTTTTAAATATTGATTTACTGGCTCCATTGATTCCATTGTTATTGATGCATTATTTTGTAATACAGACAATGTTTGCATCGACTCTATGAGCTGTGTCATTTCACGAAAGTCATTAGATCGCTGTCAGAATGGTATTAACATGTTAGCTGATAGGATCAAGGAAGTAAAAGAAACGGATGCGAATCGTCTCCGAGATGAATATAATCGTTTGGTTCAAGGTTTGCGTGAGGCTGCGGAAGCCCGCGACACAGACCAAGTGCTTGCAAATCCAGGTAAAAAATTATGGTGATTTTCAATGCCGCGTTTTGCGTACGCGGATAATAGCTGTACACGGGCAGTTACACAAAGATCCGATTGCTCACAATTTCCAATTTTGTTTTGTCTTTGATTGTGTTGATTATTTCAGTCCATCTGAATGTGGGTTCTATCAATATCTTTTATTTATTGAGGACACTTGGTGTTTATTTCTTCCGCACCATCCCAGGCACAGTACAACAATAGTAGATGAAGTGCAAATGTGGTAAATCCCTGTTCCAAAACCATATTCTATTTATATTTTTTTGACTCAACACTAGTTTTAATCATAGAATTCTGCTATTGTTGTACTGTGTTGCCTGAGGATGGTGCTGGAAAGTAGGCACCGAAACGTCGCCAGTAAACAAAGATGTGATAGAACCGCATTTTGCAGTTGAACGAAGAACAAGACAACCCGATCAAAGACAAAACAAAATTGGAAATTGTGAGCAATCGGATCTTTGTGTAACTGCTCGTGTACAGCTATTACCCGCGTACGCAAAACGCGGCATTGGAAATATTCAAGCTGACACACCGCAAAATATTAACTTCAAAAAATTAATTAATTAATTCTTAACTTTCTTTGTGCGGCGGAAGCCGATTTATTTTTTATTTTCGGGACGTGCTATCCATTTGATTATACGGTGTGATCGTATTTTTATAATTTTTTGCAAACCTTAATGGGGAATTCCATTTTACAGCATTTGAAGCCGTCCGAGCGTTGATACTTCGATCAATGCTGTCGGTTGTTTGCTTTAGAACTGCGATTATTATAGTCCACCAATAATCGAAATCAATAAATCATACTGGCAGAATCGCTATGAAAATTGACATCAAGATTTCTATTTTCAGAATCACACTTGCGACGCGCAGGGTCGAGAATGGTTGTTGATTATCTGGGGCTATTTGACACGCACGCTATAAGTGTATTATTGGCAGTCTTGAAATCAGACCTGATATTGCCTTACGACTGTAGCAACACTGAGGCGATTTCTCTATAATTTCCCGTTTTACATCCTTCCGTTTTTTAAATTTAAAAATCTTTTAAACTTTACATCAACACAATTTCACAATACCAAACAATATCATCAATATAGCGAGCAAATGTTGTTTGAGGGTTGTACTGACTAGAAGATCGTCCTGAAAAGTGAATCAATATATTACCAACTGTAACAGAAAATATTTTTCCGGTTGAAACATTCCCAATTTGCTTATACAATTCGTTCATATACAGAGAGTCGGTTGATGCCATTTATATTATCTTTATCTCAGTACAATGGCTCCTTTCAAATAAGTTTTTTTAGCATATTTCGTCTATAAATGTCACCTTAATAGAATACAAATATGTGTATATAGGTTGTTGTGTGTGTGGGGGGTGACGTAGATAGATATTTGTATACATATGAGTATAAGAGAATAGGTATGAAGACCGGATATTAGGGCAGACAATAAAAAAATACTTTAGGAATTAAAATAAATATAAATAAATTTGTCTTGAATGAGGATACCACATTTGCCGCAAGTTGTTTTTTCCTGTGAGTATGGTGTCAACCCTGAAGATGGGACTGTAAGTGAAGTCCCAAAAATTCGAGGGAAAATGTCGGAATATCTGGTTTCAACGCCATTTTCAGATAAGCAGCTGATGGAAGGCTTCAAAAGGAAAGGACAAGTGAGAACTCATCAATCAAGGCCAAAAATCGGTGCACCTGGAAATGTAAAGGAATCAAGATTTTACCGACCTAAGAGTGCTATCAATTGTCATGAACAAGAAAATGGCGGTGAGTTTAAATACAAGAAGGACAGCACTTCACAATTCACATCAACATTGAAGATATATTTCATCATTGGCTATTATGCCTTTCATCAAGC
Organism: Eudiplozoon nipponicum; assembly: GCA_029291075.1. Lineage (NCBI taxonomy): Eukaryota > Metazoa > Platyhelminthes > Monogenea > Mazocraeidea > Diplozoidae > Eudiplozoon > Eudiplozoon nipponicum. The sequence continues at coordinate 86,295 of JAQBSW010001247.1, read as the reverse complement.
TTTTAATTTCATAAATCAATTATTGTTTATCATTTTAATGGTGTAATGCAGTTCCAGCTATATCCCATTCCCATTCAAAAAGGTTGATATTTTCTTCATAACAGTGTTATTAAAAATGTTGATTTTAATTCCTGGAGTAAAACCTTGCTTGTGTGTTTCGGGTGATTTAACGTTAAGGCTCGTAGTAGGCACGTTAACCTCACCTTTTAATGAAGTGAAATACTCTAGGCATCCCTGTTTATTAATATCAGAGCTAAACTGTGTAAGCCCGATAAAAAAATGCCTGAGGATGGTGCTGGAAAGTAGGCACCGCAACGTCGCCAGCAAACAAGGATGTGATAGAACCGCATTTCCAGTTGAAGTAATAACAAGTCAACCCGATCAAAGACAAAACAAAATTGGAAATTGTGAAAAATCGGATCTTTGTGTAACTGCCCGTGTACAGCTATTACCCGCGTACGCAAAACGCGGCATTGAGAACCTTAATGCTGACACACCGCAAAATATTAACTTCAAAAAATAATAGATGCTGTTTCGACTAACTTATCAATTTAAATGTTCATGCTAAGCAAAAGTATTTGAGGCAAGTTGGCGCCAGACAGCTAGATTTTAAGCTTTATCTAGGACTCGCAGATCATGCATTCAGTTGTACCGGTTTTATACAGTAATTTGTGCTTAATTTTTAGATTGTGAATATATATATATGTATATATATATATATATATATATATATATATATATATATATATATATATATATAAGAAATATATATATATATATATATATATATATATATATATGGTAAATCTGTATTCACTAATTCTCATCCACTATGCCAATTAAAGCAGTGATTTCTTTGAAAATCTATCAAATTTGACCTCTACCTGAGTGCTGTTCCGATTTTTTAGCGATTGCCGATAATTTCAATGCCAAACTAGGCGATGACTGCGAGGGAAACGTAGTTATATGAAGATAGGTCTTGGCTTGGCCGTAGCCTGTTTTTGATAAACTCTATTTTACAGCAATACAAGCGCATTCCTGCTACAAAGCGTAGTGAGGTAACTCACGCAGATTAAACGGCGGAATTTTATCTCATCTAGATCCGCCACAATCTGTTAAGCAGATGACGATTGTCTTGTGTCCAGGACGCGAGAGCTTATCACAGGCGTTCTTACAGTCTTTTTGCTGTCAGAATCAAATTGAAATTGCGCTCTGTGCGGACGTCAGTATTCCTTCAGAACACAGGTACACTAAAAACTTTAAAAAATGTGCAGAATTCTTTCAGGGATGCCTATGCTTTAGCAGAGCCAATTGTAACTACATGCAATAACGTTACAAAAAAACGCGGCATCTTCTGAGGAACAAAGAGGAGATCACACCCTGGTTTCTTAACTTTGCAATGAGTTTGCTGCCAGGCACACAGTGGATGAAGGAAAACATCGGGTTAAAGTTAATAGGTTAGAATTGGATTCGAAGTGTAAGAAATTTTTTTAATTGGGCGCGCATATCTGACGTATTAGAATTAGTCATGCTGCATAGAGAGTACGGGCGCCATCAGCTTCTGAGACGAAACTTTTTAACCACTTTCAAAAGCCCCTCCATGCGCTGCATATTGAAAATGTCGAGGTTAGCGATGAAGTTACCGCTCGGAATTGTTACTAGATGACTATCGAAACGTCTACTTTTGAGAAATTAGCAAGGACTTTTGGTTTCGTGGGAAAATGCAAGGCCGTCGGAATCGATGGCCTGTTCTCAGAATTTGTCCAGTTTGGTGGAATAGGGGTTTAAAAGGATCGGCACTAGTTCATTGCTGCAATATGAAAGGGGTGTTCGCCTCAATTGAGTGGAAGAGTGCCGCTGTAGTACTCATCCACAAAAAGGTGACAGTAGCACTCTTCAAACTGTTGTGAATAAATAGATAATTATATACGTTAGTATGTATTAGGTGTTGCGAACCTAGTAACAAATTAGTTCAGTTGTGACCAAAAGGATAAACCAATGACAGCATGAACGGAAAGTATAATCTCATGCACATTCGTTTCGTGCTTACTGGCGACTCATCAGTAGGAGCGGGCATTACGCCCTTCACCCACTATATATTTGGTAGAAGAATGTGGAATAATAGGACGGTACAATCCCCTAGACGAATGTGTAAACCTGTAATAGTGAAGCTAACATAATCTAAAGTCAACGACAATACGACTTCAATGCTAACCCACACTATATAATATATATACCGAGTCTGTAAAGGATACTAACACTATGGCTATTGTGTTAGTAACTGATACCTTTTCTTGAAATCGATGAGTACCGGATACTAACACTATGGTTTCTGAGTCGGTACATGATACCAACCTGATGGATATCAATTTATGCTAAAGTTCACCGAAATTGAGAATTACAATAATTTCTGAACACCTGTTACTCCTGTAAATCCATACACTCTGGCCTTGATCGATATCAGTTATCACATTTCGCGGTAAGCATGACATCATTGAATTCAATATATTACAGTTAAATACTGTTTTTTGCGAAGAACTAATATATATGCAAGTATGTATTAGGTTTTGCAAACCTAGTAACAAATTAGTTCAGTTGTGACCAGAAGGATAAAGCAAAGGCAGCATGAACGGAAAGTATAATCTCATGCACATTCGTTTCGTGATTACTGGCGATAAATTATTAACGTTGTCTGATTTGCTAGGTATATTTTGAATTATTATAATCAAGGTTGCGGTCTTGATATGAACACCTGACCCATTAATTACTTACATATGTCGGTATAAACTAAGAATTTTTTAGTGTAGAAAAGGCAATTCATCCAGTAGACCGGTTTCGTCCTTATTGGGAACTCATCATGTACTGGCCAGAATTTGCCGCGAACAGGACTCGAACCTGGGCACGTCTGTTTCGGAATCTGGTGCTCTAACCACAGAGCCATCCTGCCGCATACTACACTGCACACAATTTTCAGTTATATACTAACTAATGTAACTCATATGACATCCATTTAGACACAAATTTCCAACTAACCATTCCCAATCTGTCATTACTGAACAGACTCCACACTACATGGGGAAGTGGTATTAAAATGAACATTTATATAATTAAACGAGCATTGGTTGCGCGAGTGGTTAGAGCACCAGATTCCGAAGCAGACGTGCCCAGGTTCGAGTCCTGTCCGTGGCAAATTCTGGCCAGTACATGATGAGTTCCCAATAAGGACGAAACCGGTCTACTGGATGAATTGCCTTTTCTACACTATACAATTCTTAGTTTATACTGACATATGTAAGTAATTAATGGGTCAGGTATTTATATCAAGACCGCAACCTTGATTATAATTTTTATCACCACCCGCGCAACCAATGTTCGTTTAATTATATATTTTGATTTGTTTACGCTTAACCAACTCAGGTAGGGTTTTAACCGGGAATTGGAATCGTGGATCCAATTCATACATTGCTGCACCTTAGTTTCGACATCGGCATTAGCGGCCCGCCGTTGTTGCTTTCTTAGACTACTCTGCAACTGTCTAATTTGTCATTTATTTTACCATTTTTAATTGTTTGTCGATGAAGTCTGTGTGAAGGTCACTTTACCATCCCCGGGGTTGTGATCAGTGGTAGTGGCCAGATTATTGACCTCGAAAAATCTGACGATTCTGTTCTCGTTGTAGAAAAAGAAGAACTTCCGAGAGTCATTAATTGTGCTTAAAAAATGTCCATTCGTTACGATTTGAAGCTAAACTAATAAAAATGGTTGTTATGGTAAATTTTTTTCTGGAGTCCATGATCCTGCTAAATGGCGCCACACTCCCTGCCATCAAGGATTTCCTTTACCTAAGTTCTGTGATGACACAACGTGGATCGGCCTATGCCGAGATTTCCGAACGTAGTTTTCTTGCAGCTGTTGCCTTTAGAAAGTTGTGTTTATCACGGGCTATAGCCAGTCTTCAAATGCAACACGAGGTTTGTCCTGCGTTATGCTGAGAAGACATGGGAGATGACACTATAACTGCTAGCGTCTAGGCATTTTTATTAAAAGATGAATTCGCTCGGTTTGGTTTAGGTCATTGCCGCCTGAGCATAAGGAGACATTAATCAAAAGTGAAATCTACAAGCCAACCAGTTCTATAGGGCTCTTCTTTGACGAACCATCACCATCGAGCTTTGTTATGGAGCATTTATATAACTAAACGAACATTGGTTGCGCGGGCGGTGATAAGAATTATTATAATCAAGGTTGCGATCTTGATATAAACACCTGACCCTCTAAGTACGTACATTTATCAGTATAAACTAAGAATTGTATAGTGTAGACTGATTTCGTCCTTATTTCTGGCCGGTATGCGATGAGTTCTCAATTAGGACGAAATAACTACTGGATGAATTTCCTTTTCTACACTGTGCAATTCTTAGTTTATCCTGAAGAATGTATGTACTTATTGGGTCAGGTTTTTATATCAAGATCGCAACCTTGACGAGCCATCACCATTGAACTTTGTTATGGAGCGTTGATTTCGCTGGTTTGGCCCCTGTTTAAGAAGGTCAATTTCATTGAACTCAATATTTTGCGGTGTGTAAGCATTCAGGTTACAGAGATTTAACAATAATATAATAAACAAAGTAAAGAAGGAAACGGAACCGGAGAAGCACAAAATTATGGTATTACCTGATTATAAATTGAGCAGGAAAATTAGAATAATAGCAGCTAAATACAATATTAAAACAGTTTTAAGACAATCGCTTACTATAGGCAATAAACTACCTAACCAAAAAGAAAGAGTAGAACCCCTCGAGACATCAGGAGTATATGCGATACCTTGCAAAGAATGTAATCTCAGGTATATAGGCGAAACCATGCGACCTATAAAGGTTCGTAGAGGTGAACATAAGACAGCCTGCAAATATGGACACATTCAAAGATCAGACCTAGCTAGGCATTCGAAGGAAACGGGTCATGAAATAGACTGGGAAGGATGTAAACGCATCGCGTTATGCAACCGCAACAGATTAACTAGACTAATTAGAGAGTCAATTGAAATAAAATCAGGAAAAGGTGTAATGAATGTAACATCGGTAGAAAAATCATTGGGCCCAATATTTAATGAAGCATTTTCTATGGTCAGAAAACGTGAGGCTGCGGAACATGAATTAAGTGGGAACCTAAGTAAAAAACCTCGCTTATAGAAAACTGGTTGTGAATGATCTGTACCAATATCAATTTCCTATATACTTATTTTTCTCAATAAAAATGTTCCAAAAGACGGTATACCGATTTAGCAAGGGTTAGTAGATAGAACATTAGATAAGACACATTTGACTTACATTGTCGCTTATATTTTCTATATTTATGTAAGGTAGGAATATCTTAATAAATGTATAATACGTTAGTCATAGAGAAGATATTCATGGTTAATAGCTACCATGTATCCTTTTAAGAGGAAACCAAAATGTGATAGATAGATGGATATATAGATAGGCCTATGGGTAGATTGATAGGTTTATTCTATACACATAATATATATATATATATATGACTCACACTGTTGCTTATATTTATATATATATGTTTTTATACATATTTATATGTATTTTATATATTTATATAAGGTGTGAATAAATAAATATACAATTTGATTAATTGGTAAATAAAAAACAGTAAGAAAAGAATAAAATAATAATTTGAAATATGCAAACGTATATATATATATATATATATATATATATATGTAGGATTAGGGATGTTGGTCTCATACTGTTGCTTATATTCATATATATGTTTTTATACATATTGACATGTATTTTATATATTGATATAAGGTGTGACTAACGTAATAAATAAATATATAATAAGAATAGAAATTATTCATATTTAATAATTATCAGTGGTCCTTTTTCTCTCTCTCTATTTATATATATATATATATATATATATATATATATATATATATATATATATATAAAGGTTTTACGATATTATATTTAGATATATATGTATATAGATATAATGAATTATTTTAGTCATATGAGCAAATATTCTTATGCAATTAGTTCCAATAGTTGATTAACTTCGCAATGTGCTTACGATTAGCTTTTTGAAAAACGTTAGTTGTCCAGGCTATCTCTATCTTTCTCTCTTTAATCGTTCACCTAAGCGTCGATATAACATTCACTCTCCATCCATCTACGTTACTTGCTGCTCCATATTTGAACTAATTTGTTGCTATGTGCGCAATACCTCACACACCATTGTATACATTAGAGTTCCCGGCTTTAAATAAAATACAGTATATGCTAGTCAAGGTTTTAGTTTTAGCATTTTTAAATTTTGATTACCGTGACATAGTAGCAATACAGTTATAACAAATAACAAAAGGTTCGATACTGTCTCTCTCCCCTAAAATATTCTGCATACGAGATGAGATGAGGTATAGGTGAGGTAATGATTGGTCTGCTAATTATTAAAAGTTATATATTGAGTTTAGTTACTGAGACAAATTCTATGATTAAAATAGTGTTGAGTCAAATATATATAAATAGAATGGTTTTGGAACGAGGTTACCACATTTGCTTAAATCTGCTATTGTGATCAGTGTTGTGTTGCCTGATGATGGTGCTGGAAAGTAGGCACCGAAACGTCGCCAGTAAACAAAGATGTGATAGAACCGCATTTCCAATTGAAGTAAAAATGAGTCAACCCGATCAAAGACAAAACAAAATTGGAAATAGGTCAATTTCATTTCCTGTTTGTCAGGCCACTACGGTGGGTGGCTGCAACTGCGGAAACACTTAGCTAACCATCTCGTAGCTGGGTGATTTATTCGCGAAGTCATTAACTATACCTCGGCGCACTGAACTGTCTTTAACCAAGAGACAACTGAATGGGTGAAAATCTGGGATTCTAACGGCGAACAGGGCTCAGCCAAGTGGCCTGATTCGTTCTACCTTATTGGCATGAACTCTCCTGGAATCCACCGTGCAGTTGATATAGTTTTTGCTCTCTTATGAATGTATGCATATATATTTTTTAAATAACCAACAATTCAGCTCAAAAGGATGGAGTAAAATATACAATGTATTTTTTGATACCATACTTATGAACACATTTTTGGCTTACGTAAAAGCTAAGTTCAAATTTCTGCAATAATTTTTTTTGTTTGTTGAAATCTCAACTTGTGCAATTATATTTTTTTCGGAAGGAATATGTATTTAATTTGAAATTTTAATATTTACTCTGCTCAGTCTTGCCCGATGAGGTACTGCAAGAAGCGATTCCGGGTCAGCTTCGAAGTGCAGATGCCTTCATAAGCTTCCTACGGCGCCTGTTGGAGTTTGTGAAATTAAGATTGCGTGTTGCACATGCGGTCCACGAGACACCTGTCGCTTTTCTTCAAGACTGCTTATTCAAAGTCTGCATAGAACGAAAACCATTGCGGTGATCATCATTATTATTATTATTATTATTATTATTAATAATGTTATTATCATTAATATAGTGTTATTCCTATAAGACTTGTCATTGGCATATACCATTTCCATGTTGAGCATTACATCTATAATTTCAAAGTGTAAAAAGCAAAATAAATATGGCATTTAAAGTGAATATTTTATGTGAAACTATTCGTTCGGTAACATCTCTGAATTAGGATCTTATACTGTTTATTATATATAATAAACATCGATGTGTGGCTCCATAAATAAATAAAAATGCACATTTAGTCAATACGATCATTGATTTACGATTTTTTAAATTTCCTGCACCATCTACTGTATCATTATTAATGATTATTCAGATTTTCAACGACATTCGTACCTCGTACGCATTTTTACACAGCTTATTATGATAATGTGCCGGTGGTGGTTCTCTTGTCATCTCTCGATTCAAAGCGAAGCATTTGAAACCCTCAGTATGATTTTGTTGCTAACATTCGGGATAGGGCGAGCGAACTTCCTTGAGTTTCCACGAAGAATAAGTGAATGGTGATTGTTGACATAGACTTGTTAGTATCGGAGCTGATTTCTAGCCCTCATGCGCAAAGAAGGCTCTTAGCCACCTCTTCTGGTTACAGAAAGTCATCTTGGTTGGCCTGTGCTTGGCACTATATTGTATTCTCCGGGTTTTTGGTGTTCTTTTTAAATCTGGCAGTACATCACCTTTACTGATAGTAAACTTTTGTTGTGTTCTATTACTTTTCCTTTAGAAAGCTAGATGAAATTATTTTGCATATTTATATAATCTTTGTGGTCAACATTGAAGATGCTATTTATTGCCATCTAGAAAAAATAGAGTTTATTATTATTTATGTGTTAACTTCCGTGTTTTTAGATAGTCAAGTATTCAGATCATGTTAGTAGAACTAAGATAAACCAAAATTAATATCTACAACTATTTCTAAACATCTGTTACTCCAGTAAATCCATACTCTCTGGCCTCGATCGAGATCAGTTATCACATTTCGCAATAATCAAGATATCATTCAATTAAATATATAACAGTTAGATACGTTTTGTAGCGGAAAACAAATATATATGAAATTGTTTATTAGGTGTTGCGCACCCAGTAACAAAGTAATTTAAATAAAATCAAATTGATAAACCAGAGACAGCATGAACGGAAAGTATAATCTCGTGCACATTCGTTTCGTGCGTAATGTGACAAATTATATCGTTCAAGGCCAGTGTGTGTGGATTTACTGGAGTAACAGGTGCTCAGAAATAGCTGCAATTCTCAATTTTAGCTAACTATAGCATAAATTAAAATCCATCGTGTTGGTACCATGCACCGTTTCGGCAACCTTAGTATTTGTACAATATACCTTTTCGGCATCATAACGTTGATATCGTGTACTGAAACAATAGCCATAGTGTTGGTATATATAGTGAATTAGCTTTGAAGTCGCATTGTCGAAAACTTTATATAAAGGTAGCTTCACTAGTGCAGATATACATATTCGTATAGGAGACTGTACCGTCCTATTTTCCCACATACCTCACCAAAACATGTTGGATAATTGAAGTAATACCAGCTCCTACTGATGAGTTGCCAGTAAGCACGAAACGAATGTGCTCGAGATTATACTTTCCGTTCATGCTGTCTTTGGTCTATCCTTCTGGTCATATTTGAAATATTTTGTTACTAAGTACGAATACCTAATACATAATTGCATATATATTAGGTCTAACGGTACCTGTCTGACCATCTTGTTTCTTACGATTTCTGGTGCTGGCTGAGAATGATTCTTTACTTGTTTGTCGTATTGAAGGCACAAGTAGAACGTGACCAAACTGGCGTAATTGATGGAGCTTTATTTTTTTTTCTAATGCATAGCACTTCTTGATTGCTCTAAAAATATTATTACGAATGTGTGCGTTACGGGTTCGTTATTGGTCACCTATATTAGCTATGCTTCTCAAATAACGGCGGTTCAATGTCTGCAACCGTTTGAGAAAGTGAGAAGCTCTTTTCTCTATAAATGGTGATAGTAGGGTTACACTACTCTAACTATTGCGATTCTCAGAGTCATGCAGTGATTCATATCGCCGGAGTTGTTAGATACGGCTACAAAAATATGTAAACCTGTCAACTGCTTCCATATCTTGACCTTGAAGCCGAAGAATTAAGGTGATTGATGGGTGATCCTGTGGTAAGAACGGGCAATATTTCGTTCATAAACCATGAATTTCATGGTTATGCTGCCGTGAAGCTCGTGTAATGATACGTATTAGTAGTACCCGTAGTAATATCTTACCTTGTGAGTATAAATTTCGTTCGTAAAGACGGAACGAAAACCGTTAATTTATTATTTAAATTAAGGTTGCAATCTGAATATAAACACCAATCCTATTATTTGGAAACTGTGCAAATATTATCTAGAATTTTGCCGCGGACAGGGCTGGAGTATGGGCTGTTAGTCTTTTTAAGATAGCCTTGGCCGAATCTCAGTTATAAAATACTAATACTATATCGTCTTGACTGTGCATTTAGACTAATCTACCAGCAGACTTATATAAGTTTTCCAATTAAGCAATTATTGATTGCCCGGGTAGTGATAACAATGATTTAACTCATAATTGTGGACTTGTTATAAACAAGTATCGTTTGTTCAACTAGTCGCACAAATAATTTCTAACACCACTCGCGTAATTCGTGGTTTTATAATAATTTCTTAATCAATGGCGTCAACTTTGATGTTAGTTTTATTTTTAAACGGCTCGTGTCTTGTTCCTTTATACAATATGGTTATATTTCTAAACAAACATATTAGAAGTACGAAATACGAGAAGGTATAATTATATTTTTAAAATGATAAATTTTATTGGAACTTCATTATGAACACTTTAAATTTAAGTTTTTAATCTTGCTGTCTGACCAGTGGTAGCCACACTAAGTAAACTTTATCATTAAATGATAAATATGTATAGATTTAAAACACATTTATCGTTTAATGTTTAACGATCTACACAATATTCATGTTTAAAATAATTTCTATTTATTTTATTCGTTTGAGTATTCTTTAATTTTTTACTCTTTAATATAGGTTTTGCTCAGAACGACTTCGCTCTCTTTTGCAGACACTTGAGTTCGCGGATTTGTCCGATTTTTCGTGTGTTATGCTACTGTGCAATTTCGCTACGCTGGTGGCAACTTACACGCGTGGATTCTGTGTTATAATTGAGCCATTTGATGAACGATTGCCTACAGTCGTTAATCCAATATTGTATCTTCAGTGTATGGATGCTAGCATAGCTATAAAGCCAGTTTTCACTAGATTCTCAAGTGTTATAATCACATCGGGTACTCTGTCACCGTTGGAGATGTATCCGAAACTCCTTGACTTCCAGCCAGTTAATACAGTGTCGTTCTCCATGACATTGGTGCGCAATTGTATTTGTCCGATGATTGTGTCCAAAGGCAACGATCAGGTTGCCATGACAACAAAGTTTGACAGTCGTGAAGATTCTGCCGTGGTGCGTAATTACGGAAATTTGTTGGCTCAGTTAGCGGCTGTTGTACCAGACGGCATTGTTGCCTTTTTCCCTAGCTATCATTACCTCGAATCAACATTTGCCACCTGGTATGATCAGAATATAATCGAACAGATTCAACGCTATAAGCTGATATTTGTCGAGACGCAGGATATTGAAGAGACGAGTTTGGCTTTAGCCAACTACCGGAAGGTTGGTTTCTTAATTAGTCCTATTGAAATTTGTCTTTGCCTAACAATATTAACCTGCAAATTGGTCTTGAGATATCCGTCTAACTAATCCATTGTTTATGTGTACATGTTTCTTGAATGTTGTGGTAATTGTTTAACCAAAGTAAATTTTATTTCGAGATGTTAGGTATTTAAAAAAAATTATTGCGCACTCGTTATTTCTATTCGATAATTGCATGTTCTTCCATGTAGTACGCGATTCAACTGTGTATACTCTATATCTGTGTTAACTGTTGCCCAAATAAGGAATGAAATTTACCTTAAACTAACTTTAGAATAGTTTTTTTGTTAAACTGGTAATTTAAAAAATTTAATTTTATTGTGTTTCGACAATTTGAATCGGCATGGTTTGGCTCACACTTCTTGACTACATACGTAGTCGGTTTAGGCTGTCGTGCTGGCTCGTATTGATGAGTCGCCACCAAACCATTGCCTGGTTTAGTTAATTATCATGTATGCGTCACGCTTAAAAATTTGTTCATTTATGGAATTTAACTGAAATATGTTACGTAATCTCTTATTCATTCAGGACAAGTTATTAGGGGCGCTTCGGAGGAGAATCTTTTCAGAAGTTTATATGCTAATTAGTGACTTGTGATCATAGGAATTCCCAGCCTGATTCCCGATTAGTCATACCGACTGTGCTACTATGAACCCTGTCAATGATTAAATTATACAATTTACCACATGTAGTTTTGAACTCGGTCACTTTTATGTTTAAGTAATGTAAATTGAGAAATACTTTGTGTATTGCATTGATTTTTAAGCAGCTCTATGCTGCACAGTTTATAAAGGTAATTTTTTTCACCAAATTTCAACTAACCAGCAATGTCTTACATTTTGTGTTGTCGATTTAGAAAGGAAAAGGGGATTTAGTTGGACTGCGTACATGCGTCATAATACAAAGAACAGTAAGTGAGAAAAGCACACACTGAAGCGTGTACACGCAACCCTTCATAAATCTATACTCAATTCATGGTTTCATTTATCTGTGGGGGCAATACGCTGCAGCATACGTTATTCGCAACTAAATAATGATGAAATGAAACTAAACTATAAAAGACAATACATCCTATTTTCACACTTTCCTCGCCCAAATATATAGTGGGTAAATGGCGTAATACCGGCTCCTACTGATGAGTTGCCAGTAATCACGAAACGAATATGCATGAGATTATACTTTCCGGTCATGCTGTCTTTGGTTTATCCTTCTGGTCACAACTGAACTAATTTGTTACTAGGTTCGCAACACCTAATACATACTTGCATATATATTAGTTCTCCGCAACAAACAGTATTTAACTAAATGTCAGTTCTTGCAATAACATTCTTATTTGCAGAAATCTGAAAATCGTTTAGCTTTAAATTATTTTCGTTCATAGATGCTTTGTTAACAAACCGCATATAATATAACTAAGAATTATTATTATGATAAAATTAATATAAATAGTGTTTCATTGCGAATATAGTTCAGTGGTTATAAAAACGAACAAAGACGCATCTGGTTTACCTCTTGTCTGTAAATTGTTATGTGTGTGCGTAATGTGAGTGGGTGGGTCAGCAGTAACATGCCTGATCGTAGTATACACTTAAACCATAAAAAGCGTATCTAGTTGTGCGCGTGCATAGTGTTTGACCTGTTTTAACGAAAATAATACTTTTCGATAAAATTTATTGATTAACCTAAAATGCGCATTCATTTTATCTGAATTAAATGAACATAAATATTCTTCTTTAGTTGTTTGTAGCTTTCGCCACACACACATATGTATGTGGACAATACGATTAAACAATAATTGATTGCGCGGGTGGTGGTAACAATTCTTTAAATCAAGTTTGCGAGCTTGAAGTAAACACCAACCCCATTGTATTTAACCTGTCGTTGAACAACATAACAAAACTACCGCCAGTCGCAACGCACTGATGCGTTTCGACCTTCCACGATCATATTTAGAGTTCGGCTGAAGACTGTTTACCGAAGATTAAACAGCAATGCATATACATAGAAAGCAAAATTCGATATGCGGCACTCACCTCTAGCAGTCTCGCATACATTGAACTTGACTGAAAATGTCGGCTGCACAATTTCTATGCAGTCACGAACATTAACTGTTTGCAGCTTTCGCCACATATACATATATAGGCAATACAATTTAAATAATAATTGATTGCGCGGGTGGTGGTAACAATTCTTTAAATCAAGTTTGCGTGCTTGAAGTAAACACCAATCCCATTGTATTTAACCAGTCATCGAACAACATAACAAAACTACCGCCAGCTGCAACGTACTGACGCGTTTCGACCTTCCATGATCATCATCAGAGTACGACGGCAAACTGACTATCGAGGATCAAGCCGCATTGAATATATATGGAAATCAAATTTAGATATGCGGCTCTCACCTCTAGCAGTCTCGCATACATTGAACTTGACTGGAAATGTCGGCTGCACAATTTCTATGCAGTCTCGAACGTTAACTGTTTGTAGATAAATAAGACAATTTATTTCATGAAATCTTATCAAGAAAAAATAATTTTCTATAGTTAAAACTTTAATTGATTTCCATTTGGTTGTGTAAGTGGATTCATCTTTGCTTTTAATTTTGATTTATACTTATTTCAAGCATTCTTACGAGTGATTTATAGTTAATGTAGTGTTAAACTGTCACTATGTTGTGTGTGTGTGTGTGTGTGTCAGTACACGTGTCAGCTTTACTTAGGCTTTAATTTATTGGCCATTGCATTAACATTTTCTTCTCTTTATGTTCTCAGTCATGTCACATATTTCATAAGTAACCAGCATAACTCAAGCAAAATCTGACAATAAGAAAATACGAGGAAAATATTCGTATATGCGATAACTAAATAAGCGAAAGTTTTAATCAAACAAAATCAATCGATGGACGACTAACAATAAACAAAAACACATGATTCGATAAATATATATAAATCATTAATTTTTTGAGATCTTTGCAAGAATGTTTACAAATAGATTTACTCTCATTTATTCAATGAGTTTTTAGTCCAACTGAATAATTAGCAGTTTTTTCCCAAGTAAAACAGTGGATATTATTTAAAATAAATAATTATATATATATATATATATATATATATGCATATATATATATATATATATGCATATATATATATATATATATATATATATATAAATTTGCAAATGCATTTATACGTGTATACATGAATATATACATGCAAAAAAATTCCCACATTAAACATGCGTACACTGAAACACTTGTATATGCATACATATATACACAGGCATGCTGACATAATTACATACATTCCCAGTTGCATACATAGGTATAACCGTTCACATAATCATTCATTCATACATACGTACAAACACATAAATACATACTTCTACACACTTATACACAAATATACATTTAATATATATATATATATATATATATATATATATATATATATATATATATATATATATATATTCAAACATACATACATACATATCTGCATGCATACATACATCCATGCATACATATATACATACATATAAAGGCATAAACATATACATGAATAGTTGTATTAATACATACATACATAAATCTATGTATGTAAATATTTGCTCTTAATTGCATAAATTGAGTTGTATTTTTGGTTGAAAAACATCAATTATTTAGAATTAATGTACTCGTGATTTCAATGTTCAAATAAATGTGCATTTTTAATGTTTCACCTAGTAACAAGTTTTTTTCATATATTGCTCGAAGTATATAAAAAAGAAATGGTGTAATCCCATTGATGCACGCTTTGATCACTTGCTGACTAGTCAAAAATGCAAGTATGTATTAGGTTTTGCGAACCTAGTAACAAATTAGTTCAGTTGTGACCAGAAGGATAAACCAAAGGCAGGATGAACGGAAAGTATAATCTCATGCACATTCGTTTCGTGCTTACTGGCGACTCATCAGTAGGAGCCGGTATTTAGCCCTTTAACCACTATATATTCGGTAGAAGAATGTGGAATAATAGGACGGTACAATCCTTCTGGTCACAACTGAACTAATTTGTTACTAGGTTCGCAAAACCTAATACATATTTGCATATATATTAGTTCTTCGCAACAAACAGTATTTAACTGTAATAGTTGAAAATGGTTGTCGGCGCTACACCAAAAGCCCTCCATATTGTTGATCAAGCTATGTTTGACTATGTCTCCTTCGTAATTATTGTGACATTGAAGCAGGAAACGGTTTAATCTTGTCCTTGTTTAGTACATCGTTTGACCATTTTATTATACCATGTTGAAATATATTGCTTACATAATCTTGGTTGTTGATAGCTAACATAAGTGCACTGGAATATTACGCCTGATATATCTAGTCATAAGATTGTTCCTTGGAGGTCAGAAAGACCTGCCAAATTCATTGTGATCAAACTATTTAATCTCATGTGCGGATTTGTTTAGACCTTATTGTCTGCTCATCAGTAGGAGTCAGCTTCTACTTGTGAATCGCCAGCTAGCACGATACATATGTGTACAAAAGATTACCATTTTGGCTCAGCGTGTCTGGAATGTCCTCTTAATCACATAGCAACTAACTGGTCACTAAGTTCACCTTGCGAAAAGTTGAAAAAAAGTTTCTTACTGGAAATTGCACAGATTCTGTGTATCTGACGAAGTTGCCCGCGAAATAAAGTTAAAAATCTATAGAACAGTTTATTACATTTTTCTGTTTCAATAAAAAATTCCGGCAATGGAAATAAATATTTCATGGTTTAGTTTGTGTGAATTATGTTGGTTTGGTTCACATTCACAAGAAACCGTTGGTATGGATTCACTTTTGAACTACAACCGTGACAAACTTCGTATTTAAAAAAAATCGTCTATATATTGACTGTTAATAACGTATTAATATATTTGCAATTTTCGATTATCTTCCTAACCTGTTATCTAAATCTTTGGTTTATTATGATTATAGTTTTATGATTTTTAGTTTTGTCATAACATTTATTTGATTATCGCATGTCTGCTTTTTGACGTCATTTGCTTTTTTTAAATTCTTTTCTTACTATCGATTTGTCGATTAGCTAGTCAAGCGCTCAACAATGTACTGACATCTGTGGGCCAGGAATTAAAAGGAATTCCAACACCAGGATCCCCACTGTATGAGCCATGGTATCAAATTGAATCTCATCTACAGAATGTAAAACGTACGTTGAATTGAATTTGATGGTGCTATTGTTAATTACACTCTTTCGCCAAATTTGTCTTCTTTTCGTAGTAGGATATTCATTTTCTTACATTTCCGAATGTCTACATGAATGCTCGTGAAACGTTTTCGGGCATCATCACGGCAGCCATATTTGTTCTTTGTCGGTCTGTTCAGCATAGGCTGCTTGCTGGTGATGATCGTTGACTACATTCTGGAGTGTTGCTATTTAGAAAAAGGGTGGTTAGTCATTAGCTCGAATTTCTGTCTAGAGCTAGCTATGCTACAAAAGCGCTCTCATCTAATATAAAGTATCGTACGAGTGGTCTATCCCTTTCCACAATTGTATCTGGTTCTCATTATCTATTACATTACTATTTACTTTGTTCGAGACACAATCTACATTTTTTGGTGTCATTTCAGTTGATCAATTGTGTAAGATGCCAAATATGATTTCGTCATCATATACATATTACATTAGTTGGATACATGGACGCTTCAAAGCTGCATAACCAGAAAATCATTTATAGTTGTGCGTGGGCTGAAAAAGAATATCAAGTCGTCTATTCCTAGTTTGAAGCCGATTTTATCTGCCTGATATGCAAACTTAGCAACGAAGAACTGCCGCCACTATCGCTTTGTGGCTCGTCGCCATAGCAACTTCTAGTCTGACTACCAGCGGGCTCTGACTTGTCGTGTTGGCAACAGAAGTATAAACATTTTCCGTAATATTTGGATAGTCATTCCATATGCTGTGAAACCTTGCGTTCAGCTCTACTGCGCAATTGAAACTTATTGTTAGATGGGTTGCGATGGAATGAGAGAAAGAGTGAGCGTGCCAGACGCGAGATCAAGTTTTGACTGCTGAAGACAATCGCCACTGGCGGGTGGCGCTCATCACCGTTTATCAACGAACCATCTAAGAAAAGGGAACCAGTAATAGAACCATTCATCCCTACTAGGGTTCTTGCACAGCTCAGTCGAACCCATGAATAATGCAGAAAATAACGATCCCATATTGCATCTATCGTCGCCCATGATAAACTGGGTTGTCGTAAATGGTATTTTATCGGGTGAATACACGCAAACAAGTTACTGCACGGACTTCTATTTGCCATTTTGTATGCTTTCATTTATTCTGTTCGTCTTTCCCATCTGGCGAAACTTCACTTTTAGACAGAGTAGACAGAGTGGCAGTTGATTGAATCAATGAGCCCAGTGTCGTTTTACCAACTATCAAAAATGTTACAGTTAAGTCTTCGTCGTTGTTGAACGACGGAAATTCGAATAACGGTACCAAACCGCAATGTATGTCTAATGTATTGACAATTAAAATGTGGTTTGCACCTCTAATAGTTTCACATACACCACAGTTTATTGAAATGTCGCTCCAGCACGTGTAACTGACGGTGCTTCCGCTGCACTTTATGCTTAATTACATGATGACCAGAGGATCGTTCAAGAAAATAAGTACTTCATTTTCAGCCGTGGATTTAGCGAAGTGAGCACCAATAAGGTTTTGTTTCATATAGCAACTCCGACAAGGATGTCCACTCACCTCATGTGAGTACAGTGTTTTGTAGACATTATTATGAAATTTACTTTCCACACGTTCAGGATGCTAGCGTCGAAGCTCTCTCAGGCAGTAGATAGGTCGACATTGACTTACCTGTCGATATTGTTTTATAGTTGGACCTAGGATAGATAAGCCGTTGTCTAATGATATTTTCCTATTAACTATACATCCATATTTGCTTCCCTTTTAAATTGTGTTCATTTATCTTGGTCTCTGTATGAATAACAGGCTGAGTGTGAAAATTGCAACAGCTAGATTAACCTTTCTCAAACATAACCATTTATGACGAAACAAGATTAACTCAATTGAGCATTTAGATTTCGAGATCTTTGTTGCTTACAGGCATTGTATGATCATTGGCTGAAAAGCATAGCCCACGTAGGTTACCAACAACGTATAAGTAAACGTACCGTCTGTCGACCTATTCTTGTTTATATCTGTAAATAATTCTTGGTCAAACAAATAAGGCTCTAGTAATTGAGCTGGTTGGGTTAAGCTTCACGTATAATTACATTCAGACTTGTCAGTAAGGTGCTTTTTTCTCAGCTAGTGCTAGATTTGTGTAGGATACATAGGGGATAGATTTTGGCATGACAATCCAGTTGAGTTGTACAAGAATAGTTCGTCTACTAGGATAGCGTCTTCCTGCCAATCATAGTATTTGGTAGGAATTCTTGTGCGATATGCCATCGAATCGTGCTTAGTAGCTGGTAACAGTAGAAACCTTTGTTCTGAAGACTGGCAGTCTCTAACTCATCCTTCCGGCAATGGTAGCAAACTCTCTGCTGATACTACTGGGTTACAGAGGCCATGAGTTAGATTTTACTGTTTACTTAAATCTTTATACTTAACGGATGGAGATGAAATAGGAGCAGGTGTGTTAAATGCGTAGGTATGGTTTTTGTTTCTCAAGACTGCCGTTGGCACTTAACAAAAAGTACCTAAGCAGTTAGCACAAGTACACTTAGTTTTTGAGGTAATCTGAGCGAAGGAAAGCTAAACAAAATCATCCCTCATCGCTAGAAATAGATCTAGTGTTTTTACAATTCATGCATAAAAATTTCATAGTTATGAGGCAATGAAGCATAATTACTTGAATTCCGATGTTTTGCTGTGCTGTCTGCCTTGTTTAGTAAAGAACTTGTTGCAGATTTCCAATACAGTCATCTTCTTCCATTGTGCGATAGAAGTAGCTGTTTGCTTATGTATTTCTATACGCATATGTATTTATTTGTTTATATATATATATATATATATATATATATATATATATATATATATATATATGGGTATGTATTCATGCTTGTATGAATGTGTTTATGTAGGTAGGTATGCATGCATGTATATATGCAAGTATGTATGTATGTATTCATATAGGCTGATATGTACACATGTACGCATGCAAGTACGTATGCTTTTATGTATGTATGTATACATATATGCATACGTGTATGAAATTATGTATGCATATATGCATGTATGCATGTTTATATGCGTTTATGCTTGTATGTATGTATATATATGTATATGTGCGTGTATGTATGTCTGTATTTATTTACGTATATGTGTGATTATGTATGTATGCCTGTACTTATTTTTATTTGCATGTATTTATCTGTGTATCTATCTTTGTAAATATACATATATGCATGTATGTATGTATTTGTGAATCTGTATGCCCTTACACTTGTGTATATGTATAAATGTGTTTAAAATAGACTTTAAAAGAACTTATATTCGCTCCAGTTTCAATGTTTGCTGGCGTTTCGAAGCCTATTTTGTAGCCCCTTCATCCAAGTAAATCACATAGCTTCATCGAAATAAAACACAGCTCAGATCACACAAGTGCGTTTTATATTATGACACCTATTGTATATTGCTAGAAAGGAATTTAAGCTTAAATCTGGTCGTGTCATCAGTACATTGTGTGTTGTTAGGTTTCTGAAGATGGTACTGAAAATGAGGTGTCAAAACGACGTCGTACAATTAGGATTAGATCGAATTGCGTTTCCAGTGATTAGTACAAATGGTATGTAAACCTTTAGAGTGAGGTAGCGAGTTAGTATCCAGCAACCTCGAAGCTGAACTCGGCGCATACTTTAAAATAAGAATCTTTAGGATGACTGCGGAACCGAGAGTGCAAATTGACTACACTCGAAAAAGAATCATGGCTACATTATATTTAATGATCGCACTGCGCAACCAAGAACAACAACTTTCAAATGATACACACACAGTTTACTACCTATGATCTTTAATCAGCGGAATCTTGATTTTTGTGTCATATGGTGCTATGATTGGAAATGTCGCCTGCACAATTTATATGCGGTCACAAATATATGAATAATCATATGTGAATATTTTCAAAGGAATGGTTGTTTCAAATTGATTTTGGACAGGGATTTTTGTTTGTTTATACTGCTGATGTAGCTTACAATGTGCATAATAGGTTAAGGATCCTTCGCCGTATAGTATGTTTTCGTTAGAATGTTTCTATTAAACTTTCAAAATGTATACCTTGTTTATTGTTTTAATCTTTCTCGTCGAAGCTTATTGAAGTTTTTATTTTGCAGCTTTAATGCTACAATAAAATGAAGCCGCGTTTGTTATTAAAGTTATAGGATGGTGTTTACTTCAAGCTCGCAAACTTGATTTAAATAATTTATAGGGTGGTTATTAATTTCGTTCCGTCAAATATATATTTGTGTAATTAAAATTTGAAAATGACTGCTTGTTGTGCCGTGGTTTATTTATGTTATTTAAAGCAAATCTTAATGGTGAATCTAAATAATCAAGATGCTACATGATCTGCCTGGCCATGAAGTTTTAGATTTACATGACGGTTGATTAATCGATAAACCTTATTGCACTATTAGTTAAGTTGATGATCAATACTAATAATAGGCATGAAGCCAGTGTGGAACTGTTTGTTTTAATAGTTGCAGTATTGTACCGTTGCAATAGAGTATTTTGTTTTTATTCTTTAATGTCTATATCAAGGTGATTTTAAACGTTGTAGCAAACGAGACCGCTCTATTGGAAATGTCGAAAACTAGCGCATCCTGCACAGACGCTACTATCTCTGCAGAGAAGGCTGACATTGTTTGCTTTGCGCACAAATTCTTCAGATTTCCAGTTTCGGTTATTTGTTCAGAAATCGAGAAATGGTACGTGTGTTTGTCTAATGTGTAATTGTTGACTTTATTTCCATTTTGCAATTATGACAATAGAAGGTAGGATGTTTTGTTACGACGATTTTTCAATTAAACCATTTTTACCATTTGATAACGATGTATGTTCTTAATTGTGTGCACAATATTGACCCTTTTTGAATGCGCAACTCAGTTCTGTAGTCCAGAGGGCTGCTCATTAAAACTTATAATTTCGGATTAAACATAATCTTATGTAAATTACTACTGATTCGCTTGGCCTTCTTTGGTGATTTTGAATGCAAATATACGCGAAAAAAGGCGCACGACATGCCTAGCTACAGATATGCGTACGTACATATGCAAACATGTGTCACAAATAAACATACGTAATAATACATCAATACAGGCATTCATATATACAGAAATACATACAAACACGTATATGCACATTTAAATGAATAAATGAATACACAAAAACATACACAAATGAAAACCGTTGTGGCTTGTGTGATGGCTGCAAAACAGCTTAGTTTTGATTTGACATTTTAAGGACTCCATAGAGAAAATGGAGCAGCGTTAAGTCTACCACGAGATTCACTGGATGAGTTATGCACCGGTATTCTTGAGATTGTGCCAAGTTGTGCATCATTTCCATTTCTCTGTAAATAGTGTCTTTTAAATCGGCCTATAATGGCAGCTATTGGCGCAAAATAACTTTATTTTCGTGATTATTTTTTATAATTTTGATTGATACAGGTCTTTTGTACTTGCTAAGTTCATGATGCCCTTATTGGTACGTGTAGCTAGAATCCGTTTTTCATTCGGCCGGAGATTTCAATTTTAGACAAAACTCAAGTTAATTGACTGTAGTCCTATTACGATATATAAGTTTCTAACAATAAACACTCACAGAACATGAGCAAATCCTTATTTAAGAGCTGGGCTTCACTACTGCATAACCGCGAAGTTCATAGTTATGTGGTGGCTGTAATAGAAGAACTCTAAGTTGCCCATTTCTAGTTCGGATGGACGCTTTAGATACAGAGTTTGGCAATGCTCAGTTGATCTGCCACCCAAGGCTTATGAACAGCATCTGCGTAAAGTATATAATTTAGAATCGCCAGTGTCCAAATTTTATTTCGGAAGCCGAAGCCATCGCCTTGTCAGGTGTACGTGCTCTCATACTTTCACTTCAGATTGACACTAGCAGTTAACTTTGAGGTAAAATCAACTAAAAGGTTTCGCGTAATATAGGATGGCTGTATTCCGATAATATCGGCAAGGGTCAAACTACCATTATTGGTACGACAAGCTAGGATCTGCCAGTCGTGAGACCTCAAATTTCTGTATCTACTAGCGTGTGATATCGCGAGCGCTGCTCTTGGATGTTTAGCGTTGTAATAGTAATTGGTCAGTAGTTTGACTGGAAATGTCTATCAGATTGAAATCAAACTATAAGTGCATAGCGTAAACAGATTTCGTGTAGCCAGGATTTATACAAAACATTGACCATTGTGTAACTTAAGTGTCATAGACACTTGCCCCAGGTGAGAGCGTGAAGTTTAATCACTGAACTCACTAATAGGTAAATGGAATTATTCTAGACTTTATTGACAATTTGTGAGAAAGTTGCCTATATTTCACAGAATAATTTAATTTTCTTTCAGTCACCTATTGACAAACAATGAGAAACCTAATACTTCGTCTCCAGAAGCCGATCAACATGATTTGAACTTTCTCACTTTCATAACTCAGCATCGCGGATTATGTGTTCGGATCACACTCTCTCATTATGCCCCAGCGCATTGCATGAAGTTTACACTGGGCCCAGAGTAAGTATTTCAGTGTTCTTTGGAAAAAAAATTATATACTATGTATTTAGTTAAGCCATGATTATTTGCACAGGTGGTAATAGTCATTGCTTTAGTCATCTTTGATATATTTTTCAACAGTTTCCTTGAGTTGCATGAACTTTACGCAATTCGACTTCCCTTAGCCTTCGGAGCACGACGGAGAACTGACTAAAATTAATCAAACAGCAGTGCGTACTGAATGTGTTTTTGAAGGAGAAATTCGGCATTCACCATTAGTAATCTTTCCTTCCTGCTACGTAAATTGATGTGAGATTCGTATCTCCGCATTCAATGTATGCTATATTTTCGTTGCTTATTCTTTGTTGTAAATATGCAAATGTGTATTGGGCAATATTTACCTAGTAATAAATTAGTTCAAATAGGACCAGAAGAATATACGAAAGTCAGCATGAACAATAGGTATAATCTCATGTACACATGTGTTTGATTCATCACTAGGAGCCGGTTCTACGCCCTACCCAATATATATTTTTGCAATAAATGTGGAACTGTTGTGCGGTAAAATCTTCTATACGTATTTTTATTCAAGCTTTAACAAACCTAATTTGATAGGACGTCTTCGGTAATGCGACTTAAAAGCCTACTCCCTATATATAGTATATACAAGGCATTTAAAGGGCACCAAAACATTGGTTTTAGAGATACCGAATCAGTCACACGTACTGACGCGTTTCGACCATCAGTGGTCATCATCAGAGCACAACGACAGACTGACTATGGAGTATCAAACGGCAATGAAAATATAAGAAAAACAAAATTAGGTATGCAGCTCTCATATCTGGTGGTCTCGCATACATTGTACTTGAATGAAAATTTCGGCTGCACAATTTCTATGCTGTCACAATTATTAACTTTTTTCAACTTTTGTCACATGTATATTAGTTACACAGTGAGTGATTGCGCAGGTGGTGATAATTATTTATTAAATAAAATTTTCGTGTGCGGTATAAACACCAATCTCATTGTATCCAACCAGTTGCATAGCAACAAAACTACCGTCAGTAACATGTACTGATTTAAAGTCGAAACTCGTCCGTACGTGCGACTGGCGGTGATGTTTTTATGTTGTGCGACTGGTTAGATACAATTGGATTGGTGTTTACTTAAAGATCCCAGATTTCGTTTACAGAAGCCAGTTAGTTGGTAGAAATAGGACGTATATAATAACACAAAATATGATTTTATTATTATTGATTATACTGTTAAAAGTGTTGAATCAATTGATAACAAGGTAGTTAAACACAGACGAGTTTATGTTCAGAGAAGTGGACCATCTTATAGAACATGCCTTTTAATTGGGACGCTGTTTTCTGTATAACAAAGAAAACGGAAACGGATTTACCGTGCACATTTAATGCAGTTGAATTGTGCATGTTCAATAAATGTGCGCATTTGCTTTTGACAATCGTTATTGTCGACATTTTACAATATGCTTGCGTAAGCTGTCAATCAATTTGCGCAGGCCAACGGGCCAGATAGTTGATAGTAGAAGTGAAAGAACATTGAAATCTAAACGTGTTTGCCAAATCGAATGGTGAACGCACGTCTTCATTGATTCAACCCATTGAAACCTCGCAAGGATGTTCAACAGATATTGCTTTTAGGATACATAACAAATTCAATATATATATATATATATATATATATATATATATATATATATAAAACGTCCATTGCCTTCCGAATATTCCACAGTATATTTCTAATTAGGAAGAAAAAGCACATCTATAACAAAGTGGCTAATGGCCATTTATTTCTAAAATACTGAACTTCACTTTATAATCTTTCATTTATATACATTCTGGGTTTTCATTTGATTATGTGGGTGGCAAAAAATCTGACTCGGTTTTACAAGTAAAATCGAGTCAGATTTGTTGCCAGTCACATATTTAAATGAAAACCCAGAATGTATATAAATGATTGTAAAGCGAAGTTTAGTGTTCTCGAAATAAATGGCCATTATCCACTTTGTTATTATTGTGTTTTTTCGTCCTAATTAGAAATATACTGTATATATCATGCATATATTATATATATGTATATATATATATATATAGAGAGAGAGGTTTGTTTCTTGTTATTTAGTTCTCCGCTGTACTCCGTAATTGAAAAGGATCGAAACACATTAGTATTTGTGACTGAAATCAGTTGCAGCATGTTTGCAACCGGTTAAAACTATTCTACTGCTGCTTAGTTCAAGTTTTCCAACTTTACTCAAGTGAGACTTATTTCTATGCCTTTTTAAACACGTGTGCTGGTTCTACTCGTACAATATTTAAACGAATGGACGGTATATTCTGCCAAATTATGTACAGCAATGTGAAATTTAAGAGCGTGTTTTAAGTTAAATTATTTTTAATAATTAAACGGATAATGCACTTATAAATCTTTCTCGTTGCTTCAAAGGCACTAAGTGGTACATGTATATTACTATAATCAAGGTTGCGATCTTGATATAAGCACCTTACCCATTAATTACTTACATATGTCAGTATAAACTAAGAATTGTATAGTCTAGAAAAGGCAATTCATCAAGTAGACCGGTTTTGTCCTTATTAGGAACTCATCACGTACTGGCCAGAATTTGCCGCGGAAAAAGTATATTTTCTATTTTCATAGAACACTGGCCAATATGTTTCCAACTTACGATTATGAATGTTTTGCTTTTTATAGTTCTGTTGATATTTTATGATCTACTGCTTTATTTTCTCCTAATCTTTCTCACTTCATATATTTATATGCCTTAATTTAGCGCCGCCAAGCAACAGATATTGCCACTGCAAATGTTCGGTCACACAGGGCACTAGTATTTTCTCCTGCTATACCTACGAAGATCCATCTGAAAGAGTGGATAGCATGAAGTCAAGCTTATATAGAACTGATAAATGAATGCAATACGCCACTTCGGTGGCGTAGGGAATGAGTCGCATGGATTTACACCAAATACTTCACGGCTCATTTTATGTCCCCGGAAATTCTGGTTACTACAGATCAGTACTCAACAAAGACGGAATCTCTAGTAGATACATTACATTCGCAATGGTGTGAAGTGTTTAGTGAATACCGGCATCATATATATTATATTATCAATCCACTTTACTTGAATTAAATTATTATCACCGACAGAAATCCAACATCCTCTATGGTTGATGCTTCACTGCCAAATAACCACGAGAAAAATACAAATAAAAAAAAAAAAAATAACTAAAGCTAACAATAATAATTGTTTATAACAAAGAAAAACGACAAAAATAATGATTTAAAATTAAAAAAAATTTCAAATATAATTATTTACGAAAGCGAGGATCTAGATCAAGGTGGAGATACTTATCTTGGTAAGACGTGGAAATAAAGCAACCTTGAACTTTGTAACATTATACTAAGTTCGTTTTAAGGCAAGGCATCATCGGCAATACACATTCGTTAGATTTTTCAATGGATCGCTTCATTAAAACGATCCAACCTCGAAGCTAACTCTGCCATGCTACGTAAAAAGTTATGTTAATTCTATGAGATATATGGAACAAGAATACAACTGATCTTAGTTCTATGTCTTATCGTGCAGGGATTCCAACTCCTAACTACGGTGCCACATGGACCGATCCTGTTTGACGAATGGGTCCTTTACTATCCAATTCATCTGATGTTGAAAGCAGTTGACTCTGTCATATCGATATTTGTCCATATTTTACCTGATTTGTGTTGCGTTTAACACAGGATTGTTCGCAGTTTTTTTTAATATCGATATCTTTCATCGTCCACATCATCGTCACTAGTCTTAGGACTAAACTAATAAAGCAAGTAAGACAGTTCCTTAAAACAATTCATTCACGCGTATGTGTATAGGTCTCTTACTTTTGCTTACAATCAATTAAGTAAAATTAGTCGCTGAATTATAATTTACTTTCTTATACGTTAGACAATTTTTATGCTCACCACGTGATATGCCGTGTTGGAGACTATCCTCACACTTCAGGATGAGGAGCCCGATAAACTGAATACACTCTCAATAACATCATTCCAAGGTAAATTATAACTATTAAAGACAGACGAACGATGCACGTGTAAAAATTCACTCGATTTTCACTTATGGTCGGCTAGTTTCATAGCAGCTGCTTTCATCAGATAGGCACACGTCACTTACGTTAATGTGTGCTTGTATATATATAACTGGTAAGTTTTCGGTTAAATATAATTAGTATACATGTACAACTATCTGAGTAAAACTGCAGCTAATAGGTGTTCATTTACTCTTCGCACGTGTCAGACAAATTTTTTCCTTAACATTCGAAATGATCTAGTAGCAGGGTGGATGTTCGCAATAGTCGGTAAGCCGGGAAAACATAAAAAGTATTTTTCTGAGTACATGACAAAAATTTGGTAAGCCAAGAAGCTTAATTATGATCTGAAAAAGAATAAATGGTGGTCAGATGTGGAAATTATGAAATTTTCTCAACAAAAGTATGAGCAATATAAAGGAAAGGGTTAATTGATTTTTTTTAAATCTTAATTTGTGCGCTACTCACTAAGAACCCTAAATTAATAGATGAAACAGAAAATTTTTAATTTGAAATGTGAAAGGATTGTACTATCTATAAATTATTAACTACTAATAGGCCCATCTTTGCAAAATATTCTTTATATTTTACTGGAGCTAGCTTCAGATTTTGTTTCGTACAATTGACTCTTCCTGCCATTAGTTAGTGATATGTTCCAGATCGATCCTAACGATTATTAAACTCATGTCTGATTCCTAATATCATTTCTTGATACAATTTCAATAGATTTCCCCATCGATTGTTTAATTGTGTTACGAATAAATAGCGCTGTGCGTCTACATTCATCCCAGTTATTTGTGTGTTTAGTCTCCACTACATTACGAGCAAGATCAGATCTAGCAACATGCCCATTGGTACATACAGTTCTATATTCTTCTCTTCATACTTTTTTTGGGCGCATGGTTTCACTAAGATACATTAAACTAAAGTCTTCGCATGGGATTTTATGCATACCTGATAACTCTAGGTGATCATTTTTTCTTTTAGGTTAAAGTATCTAGTGCCCAGATTAAGAGGCTGTCATAAAATAGTTCTTATATTGTACTTTAATGTTATTGATATTACTATCTTGCTTGGTTTGACGTCTGGCAATATAATTACCCTACGATCTTCCTTCGCTCCATCAGTTTTTACGTACTTCTACTTAGGAGAATATTTACTTGCGACATTCATTATTGTTGCACTATCATCTTATGTGGATAACCATTTGTCCTGAATATTTCGCGTAGGCGGCCTAATTAAATCTCCCTTATTTTTTATATTTGTTAACTCAATGCTTATAATTGTAAATGATTTTAAGATACCGGTTTTCATTTGATATAGGTGATTTGACTTAAAATTAAGAGGGATTCCCGAATAAGTACCTTTCATGAAATTATCTCTTTCTGATTTATGACATTTTCTATTTAACACTCTAAAACGGTAATTTACCGGATGACTCCCTTTGCTCGTAAAATGAAGTTCGGTCATTTGGTTAGTTAAAATTATGAAATTTACCGTATCATCAGCATCGTAATACAAGATCACAAGTATGTCATCCAAGAATCGTAGATACAATTTAGACTACAGTGGTTTCTTATCTAAAAAAATATTTTCATAATAACATATAGATGTTTTTCTATTGCAAGCGACAAGGGTTGTCTCATTTGGGCACCTATAATTTGTTTATAAATTGTTTCTTAATTGTAAAATAAGTTGTGGACACAAACTCATAATCTCCATAATGTTCCCAATCATCAATTTACTTCCTATTATTAATGAGTGATCAACAGGGGACCGTCGAAAAAAATCCGATGCTTCAGTTTATAGCATATTTTTGTAAATGTATGATACGTCTATGCTTGCCAACATATCAGCTTCATCTAGTACACGTTTAGCCGCAATTTCAACGAACTGATAAGAATTCATCAATGTATGATCTAAAACGTAGGAACACTTTCTTCTTCTAGGACATAGAAACTTATAAATTCTACACTTTGAGGAGTCCTGGACGTTTGCAATAACCGTACACTTTGGATAGAACTGTATCTCTTTTTTATGAGGGTCTTACAAAATTTTAAATAATCAGATTATTGAACAACCATTTTACTTTACCTTTTAACCTATCATTTCTTTCTTTTGTTATATTTGCGTATATTTCATTATTACTTAACTGTTCCAAACATTTTATCGTCATAATCAGATTGAATTATCAGAACCGTCGCTTGTCCTTTATCCGCTTTTAAACATAACATTATTTCATATTAACTCATTTCTGGGACGTTGCATTTCATATTTGGGCTTATATTTCGCATCTTGATGTATTAGACTCTTTGAAGCAACGTCTAATTCGAGTTTCACCTTTTCCATATCCGTTTTAGCGGCCTCTGTTATGACCGCATTTCTAACTGATCTTTCATTTTAAATTGCGTGTTCACACACAATTTAATTCATCTTAAGATTCAGTGTTGATAATTTACTATACGCTTAACAACGATTGTACTAGTACTATCTTGAAAGGGTCTTTAAATTCGCAAATTGGCTAATTTTTTATCAAGTGTAATTCTGACTTTTCGAAATTTCTCTATTACGCATTTTACTATTAAATTCCTCTATACATTGAAAATCGTCTATTTAAAAAATGAAGTAACCTCGATCTTAAGTTAATTTTCGCCATAATAAGTACAAATTTACGTTTACCTGAATTACAAACCATCGTGTTTATAATAATTACACAAAAGTCATGTTAAAGAGACATAACAAGCATTTAAATGACCATTTAATTTAAATCCGAAAAATTTGAGAATGATACAATATTTTAAGCCTAGATTTTCTAAGGAAATATTTGAAAATCGCCTCACAAGTTGCTTCTGTACCTGCATATTTTTTATATATCTTGACGGAATTGCTGCTCTGATTCAACTCTAAATATTGTTCAAATTTATCAAGGTAAAGCAGTCCCTTTTACTGGCCACTAGAGTCTGTAAACAAAAGGAAAAATTGAACCTGTAAATTTATCATGGATATATGAATTCCTATGCAGACTGTGGTCTCATTTATGTGGGTGAAACCATGTGCCCAATCAAAGTAAGATGAGAATATAGAAACGCATGTAATTATGGACGTACTGCCAGATTTGATCTTATCTGTCATGCAGTAAATACTGGGCAATGAAATATCTTTAACGGAATCTGTTGAAATTAAATCAAGAGATGATGTTATAAATAAAAAAGTGGTGGAAAAATCGTTAGGTTCGATTTAGAACACAACAATAACCAATAATAGGAAAAAACAATTGCACGAATTCAAATAGGAAGCAGGCTGCAGTAAAGTATTAAGCATATTTTATTAGTTTGGCTTATTTTTTCGATTATAAACTTATTACTGATTAATCAATCTTTGATTTTACAATCCTTCCAAATTTCACCTATCAAATTCTCTCTTATTGTACCTATTAATTTAGGCTCTTAGTGAGTTGAGCACGTAATAAGGTTTTTTTATCGCAATTAACCTTTTCAATTATAGTTTTCATTCTTTCGTTGAGTAATTTTCATAATTTTCACGTCTAACCATCACTTATTCTATTTCATATCTTATTTAAGCTTCTTGTTTTACTCAAGTTAGGTTATTAAATCGGACATATCTCTAACAGTAGCCACCTTTAGGCCGAGAACGCTCTAATGGTCTTATCTAGGGCTGATGTGGATAAAATTGAAGGCCTTCACAAAATTACTCGAATTAAGATAAATCAATGTCTGGAAGCAGCAGTTGAGCTGCAGAAATGAATTCGAAATAATAATTATTAGTATTTTGTTTTACTAAATGGACGCGCTTTATTTGTGCCAACGCCTATAACTAATGGTTTAAAAATAAAGAATTTGTGTTGAGCAAAAATGATTTCACCTGATGGTTTGGAAAACTTATTAAGAATATTATATAGATAAATGGGCACCCTTACTGCGATGTTAGGGATAATTATGTCTTGGCTGCTCGATGCGATTATAATAAACTCATAGAAACTCTGCCTAAACAGGGTAACTAATATTGGTGTACTCAAAGATGTGTTTGTATGCTTGCCCTCTCCTTCGCTATCTATTGTGATCACCCACCCTTGTATTGCATCATTAGGTAGGATAAAGGAACAACTATTGACTGCAGTTTAACTTAGATGGTTGTACATGCTTACTAATTATTTTTAACCGAATACTTACCAGTTATATATACAAGCACACATTAACGTAGGTGATGTGTGCCTATCTAGTGAGAGAAACCTACGAAACTATCCAGTCATAAGTGAAAATTGTGTTGTTTGAGTAAAATTTTACACCTGCTTGGTTCGTATGCCTTCAATTTCTATTAATTTTTATTATTACGGATATATTTGATTTACTGGGCTTCCCATCCTGAAATGTGTGTGTGGATTCTCTTTGATATCACTTCTAGCCTAAAATTCTTACTAGCCACTCACGTGATGTCCTTATCAGGCAGACAGCATATCACTTTTGAATGCTACTTTCTGGATCTATTCAACTTTATTTTTCATACTTTGTTAACTTAGATAAAACTTATCAAATGCCTTCATTTGCTTCGGTGTTATTCCATTTATTTTTCTAAACGTCAGAGCAGGAATGTTTCAGTCTTTGACTGGCAATTTAGTTTAGCTTCGTTTGGCGAGAAATTGCATCTTCTAGATCATAATTTAGACATTATGAGTGAAGATTATTAATTTCTATGGCGAAGCATAGATCACCAACTTGGCAAGTGGTGGTGATTATTCTGCGAAATGTCCACAAAGTACAGATAAAAAATTCCGTTCTTCTGTTCGTTAAGCTGTACATAGTAAGTTAACATTAATTTTTTTCATTCCATCACCTAGAAAATATTATTTAAATCGAAGTTGCGATCTTGATGTAAACCCAAGTTCCATTATATACATACATTTGTCATATAAACTTAGCATTTTATACTGTGGAAAAGATAATTCATCCAGTAGACCGGTTTCATCCTAATTGGGAACTCTTCATGTACTGTCCAGAAGTTGCTGCTGTTCACGTCTGCTTCGGAATCTTTTGCTCTTACCACTAAGCAATCGTGCCGCATGCCAAACACAATTTTCAATTATATACTGTTTCTTGGTTAGCCTTTCTTTTGTTGGAGCCTATGTAACATATCTGTAGACCTATCGTTCTGACTAACCACTCCCAATCTGTCGTTATATAACAGACACCACGCTACCTGCGGACGTTGCATTAAATTGAACATTTGTATAATTGAACGAACAGTGGTTACGCAGAGGTGATAAAAACTATTTAAATCAATGCTGCAATCTTGATATAAACACCTGTTCCATTAAATCGATACATTTTTCAATGTAAACCAAACATTTTATAATGTAGAAAAGGCAATTCATTCATTACACTGGTTTCTTTCTTAATGTGAACTCATCAAGTAATGTTCATAATTTTGCCGTTGACAGGGCTGTAATCTGAGCACGTCTGCTTCGGAGTCTGTGACTATCCACTGCGCAACCTCTTCGTACGCTACAAATAATTTTCTGCTACATACTAGCTTATGCTTTTTTGTTAACATTTCCTACAGGTGGAGCATATATGGCATCTCTTTAGACCTGTAGTTCCAACTGTCTGTCATTATAGAGCAGACACCACGCTGCATGGGAAAGATTTATTGGATTGGCATTCATTGATCGTTTAATTATTCAACTAGTAGATAGACTTTTTCTGCTCTTCTAAATAAGTCCCAAAAAAAGGCGGCTGTGCTCACCTAGTTATCTAATATTGAACATAGATCCAATTTTGGTCTAATTATTTAAATTAGTTTAATTTGATAGTTTTAAATATAACTCAAGCATTCTTATATTGTTTTATTAAAATTTTCATGCAGACACACCCCGAATTATGAGGAAGACAACTTCAAAACTGTCAATGTAAACGTTTATTGTGATCCACCATTGGCTCTGGAGAAAGAATGTGTAGCTGGTTCAGATATTCAGGACGTAATTCAGTTCACACGATACGTCATATGGAGCGCCATTGAGAAAGAAGTAGCCATTGATTAAATACTGTACATTAAAGTATAAATAAATATCAGATTTTCCATATTAATCTACAAAATTTATTATCGGAGTATTTGGGTTTGAAATCGTTCGATTTTTCGATAACAGTGGTAACAACATTGTATATAACTAACTATCTGATTTCTATAATCAAGGTTGCGATCTTGACATAAACACCCGATCCATTATGTAAATACACTTGTCAGCATAAACTGAGCATTGTATAGTGTAGAAAAGGCAATTCATCCAGTAGACCGCTTTTGTCATTATTGGGAACTCACCACGTACTTTCCAGAATTTTCCGCGGACAGGGCTCGCTCCTGGGCACGTCTGCTTCGGAGTCTGCGATTATGTATGCAAATAATGGGTCAGGTGTTTATATCGAGATGGCAACATTGATCAAATCAATTTTTATCATCGCTCGCTCAACTAATGTTCATTTAACCATCTGGTTGTATTATACTCATTACATTTTAGTGTTAAATTTAGTTTATTTCGTTTAGAACCATTGAACTCAGTGACGTGAACTTACGTGTTTCTACCTTCTGTGGCCATCGTCAGCGCATGACGGCAGACTGTAATATTCGAAGGCAAAATAGATAATAAAGAATATATATATATATATATATATATATATATATATATATATATATATATATATTCTTTATTATCTCTTTTACCTTCGAATATTACACAATATACTTTTTATTAAAAAGGTAAAAACACATTTATATAAATCCTGGATCTTCATTTGATTATTCCGGTGGAAACTAGTGTGATTTTCTGTTTTATTTATTTTTCTTGTTTGGGCTGATTTTTAAGTGTATATGTGTGTGTGTCTGTGTGCGTGTAGATTTCTTTCTCGTTGTAGTACATAGTGACGTCTGAGATCTGGTCATTCTTTTGTTGATGGATTGAGTTTTGGCTAACGGTTCGCTTTGTTTTCTGTTACGTGTATGGATGTTTTTCCCCTGAATGTAGTCTTTAATTTCGCCCTGTTCGTCAATTTAATTCTTTCCCCTCGGTAACAGTGCAGGATTTTCAGATTGCAGTACTGAATGCTAATATTGTTGTGAGATTTTTGTCAATATTAACGATGATAGTGATGCCGTTTGTACAGCTGTTTTTTCTTCAGTTTGTTGCCAATCCGATCAAATGTTTTTTTAAGGCTGGTCCAATGAGTGTTTGAGTTTACCTGGAAGCTAGTAAATTGTTGTTGGGTTGAGTAATTAGTAGCCAGTCGATTAAAATATCATGTTGGTGAAACTTTTGAATGTTTAGGCCGAGTGCTTGTTGTTTTGTATAAATAGTTTTACAGACATATAATTTTTCGGACCTTCTGTAGAACTGCGAAATTCGTCAAATTGGCTGAGTGTCCCGTTTCAAATATCTGATCGGAGATAGATCATTTTCCTGACTATGTGATGCCTTTAATAATTTTCTACGGTAAATGTCGTCAGATTCTGTTTTTTAAATGCTTCTTTGTACGTCCAATATATTTGCTACCGCACTTGCATGACAATTTGTGAACTGAATAATTTAGAGGGAATTGACAAGTGATCTTTAGCATCCATCCACATGATTCCCTGTGTGCTGGTGTGATATTAAATTTATTTATTAGTAAAATTCTCCTTAGTGGTTCAATTTAACCACTGTGAAATTATTGAGGCTGGTAGGTGGTACGAATCGGACGTAGTCTGATTTTGACATCTATGAACCGATCGAGGTAGGCCAGTTCTTCCTCAATCTGGTGTTTAAAGCAAATCTTCCTGATTCTCTTTGCTAGGTTTTTAACTGGGTCTCTTTTATGGGACTTTGGCACACTAATGTTGTGATGAATCTATTGCCTAATGAAAGTAGATTTTCTATTTATTGCCTTTGTCAAAGCACAATTTTCTTCTCGAGTGAGGTTGATATTCAAAAAAGGAAAAGTGTTGTCTTTCTCTACCTCGGGAATGAATTACATATCTGAATCGGCTTCATTGGCTTGTTTGATATGTTTTGTTGAGTCTGCTGCGTCTGAGATGAACAATGGCATATCATCTAAATAACCTTTGTAGAGTGCGCACTGGCCAATTGAGTTTATTAGGCTCGTGTGATCAGGATGGTACATGTATACGTCTGCCATGAGAGGTGCAATGCAGCTTCCCGTAGCTACACCATTGAACTAACGGCATCATTTCCCTCCAAATAGAAATTGCACGTTTTTCGTACGTGCTAATATATGGTCTTTGAGATCATCGTTATCCATAGGTAAATTTCGTATCTCATTATTAATCAGATCACACAAGATCGTCGTTGTTTTCCAGTGGAATATTCGTTAAAAAGGACGAGAAGTCAAAGGAGACCATTTTGTTTTGCAAGATTTTTTCCCTTCAGTTCATCTTCTAGCTCGAAAGAATCTTTGATTGTGTTCAAGTTTATGATATTTCGTAATGGTTAAAGTAGTTTGCAGAGAAACTTAACTGGTTTATGCTGCGGTGCGTTGATCATTGGCATAATGGGCCGCATCGGAGGAGCTCCTGAGTCTGTCAGGGTTTTATGAGTTTTTTTTGTGTGTTGTACTCTTTTGCGGTGCATGTTCCGACAGGTGTCGCCCTTTGGATTTCTTCTAAGAGTCCAGTATGTATACCAGACTGTAAGGATGAGTCGAATAAACGATGATGAAGCAATATGCGATTGGTCAACAGGCGTTGGACATGACATACACCTGTCAGATATATCTTGAATGATTGCGCATTGCAATCGTCACATTTAGAGTATCCACGATTATCTTTCATGGGTATTAGATTTTCACTATCAGTTTCATAAAGATCCGATTGATCCCTATTTTCAAGTACGCATCGAGTTTGTCTTTATCGTGGCTGGGTGTTGATTGCATATATCCGTGGCTTAACTTTCTCATTGATTCTCTTATTGTCGTTTTCTGAGTAGAAAAGTTAAAATATATAATTTATAGCGCGTAAGTAATTACCTCAGAAAGTTGACAAAAATTATACTAATTGACAACTGTGATTGCGTAGAAATTTTCAAGGCGATATTCCAGGCAAGTAAAACACGTGTAAGACTACTGTGAGAGAGAGAAAAACATTCCAGGATTTTAATTTCTTATTGATCCCTGTAAGCCAGTTTTCTGTCATTCAAATCGTGTCTGTCCGTGTGACGTACGTTAGTTTTACTGTTGATTGAATAATTACATTACTGGCAGTGCATATTTCAAATTGAAAAACTAAATTATATAAATTTCATGAGATTTTGAATCCAATTTATATATATATATATATATATATATATATATATATATATATATATATATATATATATATGTGTGTGTGTGTGTGTGTGAATACATTTTCTTGCTTAATGTCATAAAAGTGTTCCCAATAAATCAAATTTTGTACGAAGATGTATTCAGTAAATACCGATAAAATGCGCATCTTAAGTACATATACCTAAATACAGCTAACGCTAAGCTAGGTACACAAGAATTATTGAGCAAATCGAAACCTAAACATCCCTACATTCAAGTCAAGAAGTTGTAAGTTTGCCGTCGTACTCTGATGATGATCATAGAAAGTCGAAACGTGTCAGTGCACGCGACTGGCGATCGTTTTGCTATGTTGTTCATCGACTGGTTAAATACAAAGGGATTGGTGTTTACTTCAAGCTCGCAAACTTGATTTAAAGAATTTTAAGTTCGTCTGGGAGTAACAGAAACAATCGAAAATAACTAACAAAAATGATCACTATTCTTAAATCACCAAAATGAGCACTGATAAACTGTAATCTTACACTAGAAATGTTGTTCAATAAACGTAGAACAATATATCTCTAAGAAGGGCTTATGTAAAGTGTACCTAACGAGGGCCGTGCTACATCACTTGCTACCAAAATGTTCGTCGTCTTCGTCAAGTTTAAACTGTACTTGTGGGCGAGGTCTTGTTCTCGTTTCTTGAGTGTGCTCCAAAGTAGTTCCCGTCATGCTACTGTAATTTTTATGTTCTGACTTGCTAGCTTGACAGTTGACATGATGATTCTTGTTCTAAACAGTTATCACTTCCTGTTATCATTGATGTCCGAATGTGTAACTCAAATGAAAGCTTAAATCGAGCAATGAATACCAGTTTATGACTTACGTTGTGGTCAATTACAAAGAACTTGGGACCGCACTTAATTTTTGGATGAGGCCCGGTATACTTTGGCTTTAATAAAGCTTTAATTGAGTCAATTCGGATATAGGTCAGTTTACAGAGTGTCTAATGCCTTCGAAACAAAAAATGGCGGTTGACGTTCACTTGTAGGTGGCGGTCGCAGTCTACTTAGAATACTCTATATTTGCTGAGTAACTTCGCCGTTGTTGGCTCATCACTGATCTCAAAACCGCTCATTTGATCTGCTAGGATTTCTGGACCGTGACCAAATGTGACTTGTGCATCTGATTCCTTAAAGCTATCATGATACCTATATTGCATGCCAAGTGGTACTAATTGGGGTGTGGTAAGCCAGTCAGGCTGTACGTTAAATACACATAACGTCTCCTGTAACGTGCGATGTACGCGGTCCAACGCTGTTCTTCGCACATCGAATCCTGTGAATTGTAAATTATCTTTGAAAATACGAACAATGAAATAGGCAAATTGTTCTATAAAGACTACATCTGGTATCCTAAACCTAGCCATTCAGTGTGGTATTCGTTAAATACCGTTCAGCGACAGTCCGCTGGGAGCCTAAACTGGTTTTTATCCTTCGTCGCTATGACGTGAATTCTCTCACTGGTTTATGCTTTGTCTAAATGGCATTCCATAGCGACAATTTTATATTCTGCTGGACTCGGATTTTTTTCAATACGAGATAATTAATTAGATAACATATTTTGTTTGATCTTTTCATAGCTGATGCTGAAATTTAACTTACTAAGGCGTATCATATGCCTAATTACTCTTTGCGAATAATTTTTAGAACCTTTCCGTAAAGCCTTCACTAGCGACGCACTGTCGATCTTCATTTCGTAGGAGTGGAACAGAAGATATCGTCACAAGTGGAGGCAGGATTTGTGCAAGGCGACGAATATTTCTTTTCTGTGGTTTTCCATTTTCTGGACTAAAAAGCAATGAGATGTAGTTCACCCTGAACTTCTTGTTCTAATGTAGCAACTCTGGCTACGTCAGATGCGTCGGTTGACAATTTCAATGGTTTATTAGTTTGAACAACATGCAATGCTTTGTGGTACGCAGACAGGCCTTTAATTAGTTCAAAAATTACCTGATTGTTTGCTTTCCAATACAGGCGCGGTTTTAAATTCGGCGATTTCAGCTCTCGTAGATGCCTCGTAAGCTGTGCTTTTGGTTGCGCTCTCATGGAAATGAAGGACCTTTAGTAATTACACATACCAAAAAATTGACGCATTCCTTTTGTAGTTGTCAGTGTTGGAAATTTTCTAAAAGCTAAAAATTTCGCTTCTACTGTGTTTATAACGCCATTTCTGATGTAGTACCCTAGGAACTTCGCTCGTTTTTGTGCCCAAAAATTATTCCGCGTTTAATACGAGACAACACTGATCAATACGAGTGAGAGACACCTCGGTGTTGGTTAAATGTTGGCTTAAATCATCAGAGGCTATGATTACATCATCAGCGTAGAATTCGGTGCGCGGAAGTTATTTTAATACTTCGTTTATATTTCTCTGAAATATCTGTGATGCATCTGACAAACCAAAGGGCAAACAGGTATATTCATATAATCTAAAATGAGTAATGAAAGGTGTCTTTGTGATGTTACCTTCATCTAGCGGTATTTAGTGCTATGTTGATTTAAGTTCACGTACTCTGAACCACATATAAGCATGACTATGGCAGTGGAATATTAGTCACTTTTCACTTTGTATGGCTGGACATGATGATATGACTCTGAGCTATTTACTTTGGAAAATTTCGTCGATGATATCCGTCGCATTTTTATAGGCCACACAATGCTCTGAGATTTGTCTAGCTGTGTTTCGATTGACTGGTCATTAGCGGCCTTCATAGCTGCTTTCTATTCAACAAATGAATGTTACTAAGGATACTTCAGCATTAGTATCAATCACAACGGGTATCCGTAAAAGCGGATCTAGTACTGCCATTAACGACGCGATTTGCTGAGTGTCAGAAGTAAAACGCGTCGACTTCATTTCATTTGTATGTTTCTGTCTGTGCGCCTAAGATTCATTTCTTGGTAAGCGGCTTGTTGGTCATTTTGGTACCATCTTCACACGTTTTCGAGCAGTGTAAAATCTAATGTCCTAATATAAAATTATTCATGCACCAAGTACGAAGACTGGCCACTAGCGGACAAACTATCTCACTGTGTACATGTAGTAGGTTTTCTGGTTTCTGATCCGTGCCCATTATGTAGCAGACGATATTGTGAGGAATCGGAACGCTGCGCACGTTTTAATGCTGTAAAGTGACCGTATTATCGTTGCGATGGATGACGGGGGCAGTGTGGACGATGCGATGAAAAGCCGGAACCTTCATGCTATGGTTCTAAATTATTTCTCTGAGGTGAGACAATACTTCCGTTGCCTAGAACTGAAAATTCTTAAACTTTTCGGAAAGTGTTCCATAAATACTCACGGGGCACTCTGGTTAGACTAACATATATGCATTTGAGAGCTGAGACATTTTGAAATAAAGTTCTCACAAAACTTTAAGTACTTAAAATTTATACGAAGGTTAAATACTCTAAATTAGTGACTAGTTCAGTAACAAGTAAAACGATCAGTGTTTATTAAAGGCACGCAGTAATTGTAAATATTTTAAATGTGGGCAAACGTTGTCTCTGAAAAACTACAGTGGTTAGATCTAATCCTAAGTCAACTGCTTTTAAATGTTATACACAAAGTATAATTTAAGCAGAAGTTCTAAACTGATTG
Source organism: Eudiplozoon nipponicum (assembly GCA_029291075.1). Classification (NCBI taxonomy): domain Eukaryota; kingdom Metazoa; phylum Platyhelminthes; class Monogenea; order Mazocraeidea; family Diplozoidae; genus Eudiplozoon; species Eudiplozoon nipponicum. The sequence continues at coordinate 46,255 of JAQBSW010001247.1, read as the reverse complement.
AACAAAGTGTTAAAATTACATGTGCATTATTGTTTTTTATTAACGACAGTTCATTTATTATTTAATACTAGAGCAACACAGATATTAATTATTTTTTAAAGAAATACAATTTAAACAGAATTTCAAATTTTAGCTTAAAAATGATACGCTTACCTGACATGTTGTAACATTTGTGTAGTCCGATTGACCCTTTGGTATAAGCAATATTGTATAGTTGTCAGTATGAACTAAGTATTTTAGAAGGTGGCAAATGCAATGTACCCAGTAGACCAGTTTCGTCCTTATTGGGAACTCCTCATTTACTGTCCAGAATTTTGCCTTGTTTCGAGCCACGTCCGCGGCGAACTTCTTGACAGTTCGTTGAGAGTTTCCAGTAGGAACGAATCTGATCTACTGGAAGAATTGCCTTTAATAACCTAAACAATGGTTAGTTTATCCTAACGTCTATATATATATATATATATATATATATATATATATATATATATATATATATAATGAGATTGGTGTTTATATCAAGCTCGCAACCTTTAAATAAATAAAAAGAAGCAGTTATTCTGCCACAGTAGCATTTTTTTATATAATTTTATATGGAATAGTATATATATATATATATATATATATATATATATATATATATATATATGCATATATGTACGACTCAATCAGGTTTTCTTATATACATAGCTTAAATAAGGAGGTATAGGTAATCAGATTGCAGCTGCCTGTCGTTAAATTGGATTGTGCTTCGGGCCATTGCAAATCTGCTTTTAACATAAAAACAACTGTAAAAGGATTGCCAGACGTGTATTAAAAGAAATTTTAAAGAATCAGCCATGTGAGAAATATTTGATAGGATGCTGTTTTGAATAAACTAAACAAATTGTTTACTGTTGCATGAAATGAAAAGATTAACGCCGTTGATCATTAAACTTTCAATTACCTACCTACGGCCTCATTATTGTGATAGAGTTACTTAAATATTCTTAGGATGTGTTATACAACTGAAATTGAAATTTCTGTTGCTTAACGATGGTGGATGGTCCCAATTACCATTAAAGAACAGTTTATCATTAATCTGTGCCATTTTGTGGTTATTAATTGCATGAAGTACGATAACAATCGAAGTCAAGTTTTTGAACTTTAATTCACTACCGATCTTAATTTATTTAACCAGTCGCTCAAAATATCAATGTGTCAGTCAGTCAAATTATTGACTTGATACAACTTTCTTTTCTCATCAACACAGTAGGTTGGCAACGCGCAGTGTATGCACAGTGCTTTGGAAACAGTATGTGCGTCTCTCATCCCTTGTAGTCTAGTAGTGATATGTTGTCTGATTGGTTAAAGTTTGGTATTGAATTAAAAATCAAGTACGCAAATAGAATTTAAATAGTCGGTTTTACCACCCGCGCAATCCATGCCTGTTTATATGAATAAAATGAATTTACCGAAAGCTACAAAAATGAATGATTGTGACGGCATAGAACATCTGTTTTCTAAATTCCAGTTAAGAAAAATATATTCTAGTCTGGGGAATGAGAACTGCATCTCAGCCTTTCACGGCGACATACCTATTCCAGTTTACTATTGTGCTTGGAGAAGTTTTATCCTAAATCTGCCTAATTAATTCGTTATCTCTTTCCGAAAACTTTCGCACTATTTAAACATTGCTTAAATATGGCACGTATCTGCTATTGTAATATGGAAAGATTGCAGAGCTAAGAACAAATATTATTTATATTGTGTCATTTAAAAAACAACATTCTCAACCAATTGATACTCTAAAAATTTAACTGAATCTGTTATGCGGAGCCAGTTAACATCTAATTTGGGAACCGCGTGCTCAAATAGCACAATTAGTTAGTTTAATGTTCTTAGTGTGGGAGAACTAATGAATATGAAATTGTATATTAGGTATTGCCTACATAATGACAAATTACTCAACGTTCCTTTTCGTTGTATCTACATTTGTTCCCACCGATTTCAGCACAGACGACAGCAAGGATGCTCTTTCTCCGACCTAAGCACTTAACTATGTAGAGCATTAAGTTCAGATATAGTCTTGGTTATGGGTGACATGAATGCTCAAGTTCGGCCCTTAAGTAAAGCACAATTTCATTTAGGTGGAAGATACACTTTAAGCCGGAGGTGCAACGATAATGGCGAGCGACAGTTGGATGGCTGCGCAGAACATAGATTATTCTTAAGTAGCACAAACTTCAGACGTAGTGTAAGACGTTGCGCCACTTGGCGTCCTCGAGGCCCTAGAAAAGCAATTATTTATAGATGGCGTGATTGCCTTCACGATTGTCGTTCGTTTTGGAACACTTATGTCGACTTGGACCATGCACTTATCCGTTTTAGATGTTCCGAATGAATAAATAAATATAGGCCTCAAATAAATGTAAGCAAACTCAAACGTCTGCCTTTCCGACAAAAATATGAATATATTCTAATGTTAAAGTTAACTGGTCTTGATGGCAAAAATCCAAATTTACTTTGGGTGAAAATAATTTGCATTATACAAAAAGCATTGTAGGCTCCCGTAGAAATAATTACTGGGTCTCTGTAAAATTTGTAAAGAACCTTATAACTAGACGCCAAATTCCAGCAAGCTCGGCTTATAAAAAAACTTGTAGAGCTGTAAGAGGCCAACTTAAGCGCAGTCTAAGAGTCGTTCTTGAGTCCTTTTGGACCAGAAAGGACGAAGAGATGTAAGAAGTGTTCGCATGATGAGATAATATGAAATAATTTTTTCCAGCTAATCTGCGCAACAGCTTCGATAAATACGAAGTTAGCGAAACAATAAATAATGCAATAATAATAGAAAGCAGGTAAATTATGGCGTCCTGTTAGGTAATACAATTTAACAATAATTGATTGCGCGGGTGGTGGTAACAATTCTTTAAATCAAGTTTGCGAGCTTGAAGTAAACATCAATCCCATTTTATTTAACCAGTCGTCGAACAACATAACAAAACTACCGCCAGTCGCAACGCACTGACGCGTTTCGACCTTCCATGATCATCAGCAGAGTACGACGGCAAACTGACTATCGAGGATCAAACCGCATTGAATATATCTATGCGAAAGTAAAATAGATATGCGGCTCTCACCTCTAGATAGTCTCACATACATTGTACTTGACTGCAAATGTCGGCTGCACAATCTTCTATGCAGTCACGAACATAAAATGTTTGTAGCTTTCGCCACATATACATATATAGGAAATACAATTTAACAATAATTGTTTGCGCGGGTGGTGGTAACAATTCTTTAAATCAAGTTTGCGAGCTTGAAGTAAACACCAATCCCATTGTATTTAACCAGTCGTCGAACAACATAACAAAACTACCGCCAGTCGCAACGCACTGACGCGTTTCGACCTTCCATGATCATCATCAGAGTACGACGGCAAACTGACTATCGAGGATCAAACCGCATTGAATATATATGGAAATCAAATGTAGATATGCGGCTCTCACCTCTAGCAGTCTCGCATACATTGAACTTGACTGGAAATGTCGGCTGCACAATTTCTATGCAGTCACAAACATAAACTGTTTGTAGCTTTCGCCACATATACATATATAGGCAATACAATTTAACAATAATTGTTTTGCGCGAGTGGTAGTAACAATTCTTTGAATCAAGTTTGCGAGAGTGAAGTAAACACTCATCACGTTGTATTTAATCAGTCGTCGAACAACATAACAAAACATCGCCAGTCGCAAACGCACTCGACGCGTTTCGACTTCCTTTGATCATCATCAGAGTATGGACGGCAAACTTGACTATCGAGGATCAAACCGCAGTGAATATACATTGAAGCTCGCAAACTTGATTTAAAGTATTGTTACCACCACCCGCGCAAACAATTATTGTTTAATTGTATTGCCTATATATGTGATTACGAGTCTGCCTATTTACTATCAACGAAAATACCCCGATTAGCCTACGTAATAAAAGTGTTACGCCAGCCATACTCACGAGTTTCATTATTTATGCTTGTCATAAGTACGACTTATATAGTGGAAAAGGAAATTCATCCAGTAGACCGGTTTCGTCGTTATTTGGAACTCATCACGCACTATCCAGAATTTGCCGCGGACGGGGCTCGAACCTAGGAAAGCCTCTTCGGAATTTGGTGCTCTAACCACTGAGCCACCCTGCCGCACACTACACTGCACACAATTTTCAGTTATACAAAAACTCAATGTAATCATTATTTATTTCCATTTAGGTGGAGCTCGTATGGCATGGACCCAAAGTTCCAATCAATCATCCCAAATCATGATAACATCACATCATGGGAATGGCATTGAAATGAACATTTATATAATTAAACGAACATTGCTTGTGCGGGCAATGATAACAATTACGTTTAATCATGATTTCGATCTTGGTATAAACACCTGACCCGTTATGTGCGTACAATATAAACTAAGTTTAGTATAGTGTGACAATTCATCCAGTAGTTCGTTTTCGTACTTATTGGGAACTCATCAACTACCTAAAATAAAGGCTAACCAAGAAACTTTAGTTAATATATAACTGTAAAAGGTGTGTATTGTGCGGCAGTGTGTCTCAATGCTTAGAGCACCAGAATCCGTAACAGACGTGCGGAGGTTCGAGCCCTTTATGTAGCAAATTCTGGACAGCACGTGATGAGTTCCCAATAAGGACGAAACCGGTCTACTGGATGAATTGCCTGCTTCACACTATACAATCCTTAGCTTATCCTGACAAATGCATGCACAATATGGGTCAGGTTTTTATATCAAGATCAAAACCTTGATTAAAATTAAGTATGCAAACAGCAAGACAATCCAAAAGAAATTTACAATACGTTTATTTTGCATTTTAGATTGAAAAATTTATTTATCACTCTCAGAATTAATTTATTTTCTTATTGTATAACCAAACAAGTCGTAGTTGCCTCATTGTGCTTGAGTTATACTGGTAATTTTTCACACTGGTATGGTGTATCTTGTCACATTTTAATTCAAGTAGAACTACAAGTTTAATGCAAAATCTGACTTAATAACATGTATAATCCCATATACGCACGCATTTTCTGTCCAATGTCCATTAACAAGTTGGAGCCGACTCCATGCCTTAAATGTACAATATTTCTCATCAAGGCATGATGAATAGTTGTAAGGTGAAATATTCTATACGTATTTTTAGTATATCAGTGATGGAGTCAGCGTTGTATAACATTTTTAGTAATGCGTATTGAAAGCTGACACACATATATTATACAATATTTACCAAATTTAAACGAACATTGGTTGCGCAGGTGGTGATAACAATTATTGTAATCAAGGTTGCGGTCTTGATATAAACACCTGACCCATTAATTCCTTACATATGTCAGTATAAACTAAGAATTGTATAAAGTAGAAAAGGCAATTCATCCAGTAGACTGGTTTCGTCCTTATTCGGAACTCATCATGTACTGGTCAGAATTTGCCGCGGACAGTACATGGTGAATACCCAATAAGGACGAAATCGGTCTACTGGATGAATTGCCTTTTCTACACTATACAATTCTTATTTTATACTGACATATGTAAGTAATTAATGGGTCAGGTGTTTTTATTAAGACCGCAACCTTGATTATAATAATTTACCAAATTTGTCAAATAAGCCAACACAATGATTTTGGAGATGTGCTGATTTTAGACAAAACTGAGAATAAAAGCAACCTGAACCCATTTGAATGCTTTCATATGGTGTGCAGCCCTGTCTTCATTAGTTCTTATGCCACTCTTGAATATTTCTGTGCATCAAAGCAATACTCGTATGTCCGTAAAATATGCTTCGTTTACATTTTCAATTTGATCGATAAGTTCTAAATGATCACGTCACTCTGAATTCTTCCATACGTGTACTTTCCTATGAAAATTCTGTAGTATCAAATTTCGAGTAGTCTTCTGGATAAGCAATGGAATCGAGATATTAACGACCTTCAAGTGCTGAAATGAGTCCCGCAATAGTTGAGGGAGGTATTAATATAATTTGAACACCTGCTATTTAGAGCGTTTCTATTCACATAATGGTACAAATGGGATGGGATCGGTACGTCAAAGTCACTCTCTGTTCATACTGAATTTGGTAACTCCTTCTGGTCTTATTTGAACTAAAGTTTTTCTGGATAAGCCATGCGTAATATATAAATGGAAATATAACCATTCACCGCAAACAAGATTTGATTAAATAATCTGCTGTATGACCGCTGCTGTATGACCGAATACACTACACTTTCCACTGAACCACTGAAAGTATAGCAATTGCAACTTTTATTCTACTAAGCGTTGAATAATGAGAATAGTGCGCTGATGCTACGGGGAGAGCGCTGACACTTGACTTCCAGATTACCTTTCCACAATTTTCGGTTTGTCTCCACAGCCATAGAGAAGCGCATAGACGAAACTGATAACGGCTGTAATTAACGGCTTTATTTGACAAGATTCGCCACCTACCGGCTTTACAGCTTGCAAAACCATTGATATTATTCACTTCCTAACTGGTTATATAGTGATCGGATTTATTTGAAAAATCATATCGTATTTTGCATGGTCAGTAACAAAACGTGAGTCAATTCATCCTTTCCAGGCTTCAATTGGAACCTGTGTAAATGCCACGATTTGAACCATGAATAACCACGCGTTTGGAAACGCAGCAGAAGACCTATGTCTCTATAGGCGTGATACACAAGTCAAGAGCAGCTTAAGTCCAAGATCTTCACCTGACAGCTGTTGCTCCGTTTTATGCTTATTCTCCAGGTACGTCAAATTGCATTCGTCTGTGTTCAACTGATTTCCTCCTTTTTTAAACATTTTAGTTCATGTGGCCGTTGATAAAGTTCCTCTACATAAATAAAGTCAGTGAAATATTGGATTACCTTATCATTTTTTGATTTTCATTGTTCTTCTCATTAGAAATATTCTTGTAATTTACAAATATGCGTAGTTATCTAACGTCAATTATAACACTGCAGATTTTCTATTACTGCTATTTATAAACAGTATAGCTTAGTTTGTAGTAACATTTTTGTTTTAAACTCTATACAGCGAAAGAATATTAATGAAAAATATTATTGCAGATTCATGATAAATATTCATTTCTATTAAGGAAAAAATGCTAACAAATTTCCATTACTAGATTAATAGATTTTACTGGTAGAACAACAAATTAGGTGTTGCAAACCTAGTTATAAATTAGTTCAAATATAACCAGAAGGAAAAATCAAAGCCAGCATGAGCGAACAGTATAATCTCATGCAAATATGCGTTTCGTGTTTACTAATGTCTCATCAGAGGGAATCGGCATTACAGCCTATACCCACTATATATTATTCAATGAATGCGATATATTTTGACGATACAAATAGTAGTGTAGTTAACTTCATACAAAGTAATCACAATGAGACTTAAAAGCCAACTCACCATATATATTATATATCGAGCATGTAAACGGCAAAAACACTATGGTCACCGAATCTAAAGATGGTACCAACACTACGGCTGCCGCAACAAAAAATACATAACTATTATATAGGTAATTGAATAATTTCATGAATACAGAAAATCTGCAAACGTATAGCGATAAAGGCAAGAGTATATGGATTTGCTGGAGTAACTGTATTCTAAAATAGGTGTAATTCCCAATTTTCGTTAAATTTTTCACATTTTGAATTCAATTTTGTTGGTACCACGTACTGCCTTGGCAACTGTAGTATTGGTACCATTTTCGGGCTCGGCATATAACATATATAGCGAGTTGACTCTCAAGTCGCATTGCCCAGACTTTGTATGAAGGTAGCTCCGTTACTGCTAATAAGCACATTCCTATAGAAGATTGTATCGTTCATTTGTCCCCCATTTTTTGACCAAATATGTAGTGTGTTTAGGGCGTAGTACCGACTCCTACTGATGAGTCGCCAGTAAGTACGAATCGTATGTGTAAATGAGATTTTATCTTTCGTTCATTCTGACTTTGGTTTCTTCATCTGAACGTATTTAAACAAATTTCTTATTAGGCGCTTAACACCCAGTAGACAATTTCGTTTTATTAGTATAGTATATAAGTTTAACATATGTTTGATTACACTTCTGAATTTTATAAGTAGGATCGAAGTAATCAATTCGTCAAATCCTAAAACCACATGCATGATACATTTGACCAAAAGACTTTTTCGTGTGCATTTTGATACATAATACATAAATTCCAACTATCATCGCTAATTAGTTGTTGTCGTACTTTGATGATCGCTATAGAAGTTCTAGATGCATCAGTACGTGTGACTGACGATAGTTTTGCTATGTTGTTCGACGAATGGTTAAATACAATGGGATTGATGTTTACTTTTAGCTCACAAACTATATTTAGAGAATTTCTATCATAACCTGCGCAAGCAATGGTCATTTAAATGCATTACCTATATATATGTGACTAGCGAGGGTCAAAACGCATTGCATAAATATGGAAAGCAATGCGAATTGATCCGCGCTAGGCAGTTTTCCGTCGTACTCTGATGATTATCATGGAGGACCGAAACGTGTCGGTGCGTGCGATTGGTGGTAGTTATGTTATGTTGTTCGATGACTGGTTAAATACAATGGTACTGGTGTTAACTTCAACCTCACAAACTTGATTCGAATAATTGTGACCACCACCCGCGGCATTGATTATTGTTTATTCGTATTGTCTATATATATATACATATATATATATATATATATATATATATAAATATATATCACGTGTATAGCATTGATAACTTTTTCAGATAAAGTACCAATGGCATTTATGCAACAGGTTAGGTGTTCTTATCAATATCGCAACCTCGTTTAAAGTATTTGTTATCACCGCCCGCACAACCAATTTTCATTTAATTATATAAACAACATTTCGGTTAAATACTGTTTGTTGCGGAGATCTAATATATATGCAAGTATGTATTAGGTGTTGCGAACCTAGTAACAAATTAGTTCAGTTATGACCAGAAGGATAAACCAAAGGCAGCATGTACGGAAAGTATAATCCCATGCACATTCGTTTCGTGCTTACTGGCGACTCATCAGTAGGTGTCGGTATTACGCCCTTTATCCACTATATCTTTTGGTCAAGAATGTCGGATAATAGGACGGTACAAAATAACTTGTTTGACTTTTCACGTATTTGATAATTGCCTTCTAATATTTAATCAAACAAGTTATGTTGTACCGTCCTATTATCCGACATTCTTGACCAAAATATATGGTGGCTAATGGGCAGCCACCGCTCCTCGATGAGTCGCCAATGCCTGAGCTCTGTGCATGAATGCTCTTTCCATATACGCTATCTAGTCAGCTATTCATTATACTAATTCACTGGCCTTCATTCAATCCAGTCGGGCTAACCTACGCCGTATTTCCATGTGCAGTATATCGACAAATCAAAGAGGATTGTCGTTTTCTACGGCATCTTCACTATTTCAAAAAAGACTGTTTACAGTTATACATACATTATTATTTTGGACGTTTTTGGTGGTCTTGGAAGGGCCTAGTTAAGTGTCCTGGTCTGATCATACTTATAGATTCAGACTACGCAGGTGATGTCGTTTTGAGCTGACTATCAAAAGATACTTGGAGAATTGACAACTTTTTCCCGTCGCCTAATGTTGGCATCACTAACTTCCAGAACTATGGGCCCACTCGTTCCGCTGACACATTTACTTACTCTGTAAAAAAGCTCATTTTCTAAGCTTTAATAAATAAATTATTAAAAATTTCCTAATTTTGAATTATTCCTTCTATGTCATTTTAAATTTAAAAGAGAAAATAGAAGAAAATTCTTTTACTAGTTTGCAATGAATAACGAAATGTTTCGATTGCGCAATTTACGATCTGAAAAAATGTTCATTTCATAACTACCCTGTGAAAATACGTTCCTTTTCGCAGCTGGCCAATGATGTGTAGGCAATATCTTCCGTGCATGAATTTTAAAATTGCGACACGTGCGAATGAATGAACCTCAATTTGCTGAATGGTAGAGAATCGTACAAATAATGATGATGCTTGTAACTTTAAACTGTTTACAACACCGTTTCTTTGTTTATACATAAAATGTATAAACAGAACTATGCGAATTGAATAGAAATGAGTATTTTTAGTAGCTAGTCATAAATACATGTACTGGTATAACTTTTTTCTTCTGTGTTGCAGCGCAGGCTTTATTCCTACAATTTTTGCTTTGATGAAGGAACAGCCAGAGTGAATGCCACTTTGATCAAAAGCTCATGTAATTGAGGTCTACACTCTGAGTAATAAACAGTCAATTTTCGGACTGTGCACATATTTCATATAAGGTTCTTATTATTTAGATTTGACATACGTGGTAATGAGTTAACTAGTCTAGAATGATAAAACGAACTTAGCCTGTAAATCAGGTGTAAACTCATTAAAAACTTTCGATGTAGTCTTTTGAGACAAACAGGTAGAAGTTTGTGAATAAGCATGAAACTTTGGTATAAATGTGATTTAAACTTACATTCATACTGCATTTGGTATACTATTCCGATCCTATATGAAATACCTTGTTACTTAGTATGCAAGCCAATATATGTAAACACTAGTATTTTGACAATCGAAGTAAAATATTTAAATGTATATCACATAATTTACTGATTATTAAAATTGAACTAAGTATCTATCGGTTTTGTGTAGATGATAAAATTCATAATTACATTGTGTTTTACTGATTTGATCTAAATATTCAGCATTTTATTAAATGGCGGATTGAAAAATAAGAATGAAACCGCGGTCTAGTGGATGGGTTATTTTCCAAACATTACAAATTTCACGTTTTAATACTGTGGTCATTGGTGTTATTACTTGGCTTTTACATGTACTCCAATTAATCTCCCAAATAATAATCCGCAATTTTTATATCAAGCGGATGTTAAAGGTGTGTATCTGTCAGAATTCTCTAGCTTGATACTACAAATAGGCCATTTGGAGATAAATCAGTAAGCGAACTCAAAATGTACTCCGAATAATTTTGACCACCACATGAGCTAGAAGCTTTCACCTTATTTAATTTAGGAATACTTTGCAATTTTCAATCAGCTATGAATATCGTTAAGAATAAATTTTCGTTGTGATTATTAGCAAGTTGTTATGGATAATAGAGCTTTTGGGATAAAAATGGCTGAAAAGCACATTTTAGCCCTTTGTGCAAACAGGATAATCATTCTGTTGTACAAACAAAATCCAGTATTGTATTATGCATCTGAATAGTCAGTGGTTCCTTTCAAATGGCGCATCCGCTCGGACATTTGAACTGAAATATCTTATCATTTGATTGGGTACGCTTTCGCGGTGTTCGTCGTTGTTTATATTTCATGTTTGATTAAAAATGTTTTGGATTTCCCATATTTCCATTGAGTTACTTTGGGCACCGAAAATTTTGACATGAAAATTCCTCATAAATGATTTTCTTTATGCTGAAGAACAAATTGTGCAACGAATTCTTTTTTAGGAAATTAGCAAATCACTGATATAATGAACATACTGTCCAGTCCATTTTTGGTTCCGAAATACTTTTCTTTGTGGAATATTTTCATCCTACCTCAATATCCACACATCAAAGAATGGAAGTTCGTTGAATTGAGCGATTTTACACTCCACAGTAGACTAAATATCATAGTTCCCGTTATTAACCATTTTTAAAGAAGACGCCCCTTCGAATTACACTTTGATAAAATTAAAAAAATTGACTATGATAGTGCCTCATATAAAATAACTTCTTCCTATACAGGAAAATGTCTACTGTAAATTAACCTAAAAGTTCAGCTAATTTCAATTTAAATGAACAATGCTGCATATTTATACACATGCCATACATTCTAGGTCGAACTGACCGAATATTAAAGAAGCATTCGTAGAGCACTCTAGAATAAATATAACTGACAAAGGGGAGAACTTTTCCTCAATAGATGAACACTGCTTTTACAAAGGGCATTTAAAACGAGGTGGATTATTTTGTAAATTCGTCGATGAAAACCACCCATTATTCCGTATGCCTATAATCATTCTTAAAATTCTCCTCAGAAAGAGCACCACGGATTTATAATTCCAATGAAATGGTCAGTATTCGACACTACCCAATTCTATGGCGATGATTGGCACGTTTGTGAGTCTATTGGCTGATATTTATGAGTTCAATCTTTATTCATTAAAATTACAACCTCTAATTAAAATATATTTCAATACAAATCTAAATTAAATTAATGGCACTTCCTTTAACATCAACGAAGATATAGAAATCGATGTCGTACTCCAAAATAATAATAACATAGTCCATGTTATTCATTTTATTTGCAAGCTCACTAACACTCATTCTAACGCACATTTTCAATTGACGTATTGATATTAAAATAGGAATATACTAAGCAAAACTGAAAATACTTAGGAAGTAGACGCGAATTAGATAGTGCCTGCATTATCATACCGCTTTCCTAATATCCAAAAATAAATTTCAGTACGCAGTTTATTCGCCAATATTACAAAAATATGCTCTGACGAATTTCAACGCCAAAAATTAGCAGTAGTCAGAGCAACTTTACTACCAAACAGGTATCGCAAAATAGTTATTGAAACCAATATGAAATATAAACAAAGACAACAAAATATTGAAGAGTACCCAATTGGAAACCAGTATGTGTAAGTTTAAATTTTAATGGGGATACAGCATACCAAGTACTCACACAAAGAATAGTTGATTAATTTCTTTTTATATAAAAAACGACTGCTGAAATCAGATGCAAAAGTTAAGCTATCTTAAAATGAACAGTCCAAAATTATTCATTTATATATATGCCACAGACATTCAGTTCGTTATGAACGTCGTACTGGTTGATAACTAAAAACGCGAATCCGAAATCATTTTAGGTGAAAAATAGCTGATAAAAATTAGTAATATTCTACAAAAGGCAGTTTCTCAGGTGTTTGCGTATGATGAAACAAAATAGAGTTACGCACTGTGGAAGCTGTCAGCTGCAGTATCATTAATTCGCAGCTAATTAAAAAAAGAAGTTTTGACATAAATTAAATATAAGCTTGTGTGTTTTGTGTATCTGTGTGTGACTGTCTATTAGCCGCCAAATATACATATGCCAATTCTTGTTAATTTTTTTCTAATGCATTTACATTATCAAAATTATATCCTACTTGATATAAAAACCTGACCGATTCTATACATATATTTTTCATTATAAATCAAGCATTGTATTGTGAAGAAAAGGCAATTTATCCAGTAGAACGATTTCGTCCTTATTGGAAACTCATCACGTACTGTCCAGAATTTGCCTTGGACAGGTCTCGAACCTGGGCGCGTCTGCTTCACAATTTGTTGCTCTAATCTCGGATCCACCCTGCCGCACACTATTCACAATTTTCAGTTATATACTAACTAATGTTTCTTGGTTAATCTTTCCTATATTTGGATTTCATTTTGCATCCTTTATAGTTAAAGTTCCAACTAGCCATCCCCAATCTGTCATTATAGAACGGAGAATATGCTACATGAGGAAATGGTATTGAAAAGATCATTTATATCATTAAACGTACATTGGTTGCGCGGGCGATGATAACAATTATTTTAATCTACTTTTAGATTTCATATAAACACATGGCTAATTATGCACGTAAATTTTTCAGTATTAGGTAGGCATATTATAATTTAAACAAATGCAAATTAACCAGAAGACCAGTTTCATCCTTATTAAGAACTCTTTACGTACTGCCCAGAATTTTCCTTGGGCAGGGCGCGAACCTGGGCACGTTAACTTCCGAATCTGTTGCTCAAACCACTGAGCCACCCTGCCGCCCACTATACACAATTTTCAGTTATATACTAAGTAATTTTTCATAGTTAGCCTTTCCTTTAGGTTGAGTCAACATGATATCCTCTATCTCTAAAGTTCCAGCCAATCATCCCCAATCTGTCATTATAGAATAGATACCATACTACAGAGGAAAGTGGTATTGCATTGAACATTTTTATGATTAGATGAAGTGTGGTTGCGTGGGCGGTGATAAAGAGAAGGCTATTAAGGAAACATTAATTATTATACGGTTGCCCAGTGGTTAGAGCAACAGATTCCGAAGCAGACGTAACCAATTTCGAGGCCTGTCCGCGGCAAAGTCTTGACCGTACGTGATGCGTTCCCAATAAGGACGCAATCGGTCTGCTGAATAAATTACCTTTACTACACTATACAATGTTCGTTTTATCCTGACAAATTTATGTATATAATTGGTTATATGTTTATATAAAATGACAAACTTGTTATTAACTCCCACGAAAAATATATTTTTTTAATCATATCTTTTTGCTTTTATAGTAACTATATAAGGTACCGGGTTTTGTAGTCGAGTTGTGTGCTAGCAAGCAATGGCCTTTTAAATTGTGTTGTATATATTTGCTTTATAATAAACTATGTTTCAATTCACAATTCTTTTCACAGTTTTATTAACTAAAAGTTTATTAGTTAACATTTAACTGATAAATGCTACAATTAAAGAATGAGAATTACTAGAAAAATGGCAGGCCAGAGTGGTGCCAAATTGCGCGAAGCGATACATCGACGATTTCAACAATATTTGGTTGCAGATAAGAGTAAAATTGCAGACGAAGTGGAAAAAATGACAACGCGAGTACGTTTCAAAGTGTGATGAATACACAGTAGATTCCCGATATAGAATACCACGTTTGCACCCATTGCCCATAGTCGGTATATTTAATACTTAAACATCTGCAGAATACAATGCGGTTTGCAGATGCAACCTACACAGTGTGCACCAGTTATCCATGTCGGCCTATATAGCGTTTCAACATGCGACGACAAAATTGTAGATAAAAGATTTAAGAAACCATGTGTGCACCCATTACACAGAGTTGGCGTACATGTTGCTTCAACGTGTTTTGAACACAAAGCAGTTTGTAGATTTACGATAATACGTGTGCACCCAGTAGCCATGGTCATCACATATGGTGATTCAACATGTGAAGAATACAATTTGGTTTACCGCACTAAAATACCATCTATGCATCTGCTACAAATGGTCAGCATACATGGTATTTCAGTATGTGAGGGATTCACTGAGATTTGTTGATTTGCAATACCAGCTGTGCACTCGAAATTGAGAATTACAACTATTTCTGAACACGTGTTACTCCAGTAAATCCATACCTTCTGGCATTGATCAATATCAGATATCACATTTCACGGTAAGCATGACACCATTACATTCAATGTATAACAGTTAAATACTGTTTGTTGCGGAGAACTAATATATATTCAAGTATGTATTAGGTGTAGCGAACCTAGTAACAAATTATTTCAGTTGTGACCAGAAGGATAAAACAAAGACAGCATGAACGGAAACTATAATCTCATGCACATTCGTTTCGTGTTTACATGCGACTCATCAGTAGCAGCCGGTATTACGCCCTTTAATCACTATATATTTAGTTGATGAATGAGGAATAATAGGACGGATGCGTTGAAGTCGCATTGTTGAGACTTTATATAATGTTAGCTGCACTACTATAGATTTACATATTCGTCTAGAAGATTGTACCGTCCTATTATCCCACATTCCTCAACTAAATATAAAGTGGTTAAAGGGTGTAATACCAGCTCCTACTGATGTGTCGCCAGTAAGCACGAAACGAATGTGCTTGTGATTATACTTTCCGCTCATGCTGTCTTTGGTTTATCCTTCTGGTCACAACTGAACTAATTTGTTACTAGTTTCTAAACACCTAATTCATACTTGCAAATATATTAGTTCTCCGCAACACACAGTATTTAATTTATATGCTGTTTTAACATTTGAGGCGTGCACTGCGGTTTGCACATTAATGTACTATCTTTGCCTCTATGATCCTTCGTCCGTATACAGGATGCTTCAAACTTTAATGAATACACTCTGGTTTGCTGATCAAATTTAGCACGTGTGCATCAGTTACTCATGGTATGCATACATTGTGTTTTGACTTTAGATGCGTGCAATGCGGTTTGCAGATTAATGTACGATGTTTGCATTTATAATCCATGGTCAACATACTCTATGTTTCAATCTGTGATGAATACACTTTGGTTTTCTGATCTATATTACCACGTGTGCATTAGTTACTCCTGGTTTGCATACAAGATGAATCGAGATGCGTTGATACAACTTTGTTATAGAGATCTACTATGGTAAATGTACATCAGTTGCCCCTATTCGGGATGCGTTGCGGTTCAAATTTTGTTTGATATACTGTTGTTGGCTAATCTACAATCTTATCTATGCACCAGTTACCGGAGTTTTGTGTATAAAATACCTTTGCATTATTTATTTAAATTGCCAATATTATTTTCAAATCAGATTGCCCGTCGATTACATTTTCAGAACTAATGCAATGAATGAGGCAATCTTTGAGGATCAGGTTCGTAACTGTCTGTAGTAATTGCCACCTATGAAACTGAGAATGCACCAAGAGTCCTTTAAAGGGCTGGTATGAATTCAACAGAAAGTCCTCGCAGAAGCGCCCGTAATATGATGAAGCAATCAGCACAATGATGGAAGCAGACTTCGAGACGCAGAAGTGAACATAAAATAATAAATATTTGTAAATTTGTTTTACTAAATCGATGCTCTTCATATGAGAAAAATCCTATATATAATTGATTAAAAATAGAGCATGTGTGTGAAGATAACAAACGGTTTCTGACGGGTTGGAAACTTTGATTAAAGGATTGACTGCGCAAATGAACAACTTGACCACATAATTATGTATAAATAAGTCTCGGCTAGATGATACATTAATAATAAATTCTGATGAAATCCGCATAAACGACCCAACCAATATAGGTGAAAACAACAATGGCGACCACGCCGAAGAGAATTCAGAAAGAAATATGCCAGTGTTTTCAGTCGAATTGACGAGTCTTTTCGATCCATCATCAAAATTTAGGCCAATGCTTGCACATTTGAATGTGGAAAGGCCACAAATGTGGATCGAAAAATTTGAAGCCTCAGTTCAAACATAAGAATTTACATTAGAAGCACATATTGTACGTGTGGCTGTCCACGAATTCGTTTACCGGACAGTAGCAGTCCAATTAGAATTGCCTATCGATCTCACGTATGAAGAGTATAAAAGACGAGTTATGGATCTCTTCCGGGCCAGGCATCAAGACGTGTTTTCAGAATTGTATAGTCCCAACCCATTACTGGGTGAGAAGCCCCTTGATACCATGGCACACATCAAACGGTGGTTCTCCAAGATTACTGCGTCTTTACCCGGGTTGCGACTGCATGAGGCCGTTATGTTTATGCTGCTGGATCGTACAAATACGGTGCAATATCCAGCACCCAGAAAGGCCTTGACAAAAGACTTCAGGTTCTTCAAAGTTCGGCCATTATGACAAACAAAGTGGCAGCTGCGACTCCACACATGGGTCCGGATACTACATCTGGCAGGAGCGACATACCTTACTAGAATTCTTCGCGGCATAATCAGCAAGTCCGCGACAGACGGCAACAGCCAGTGGCGTAGTAGCGAAGTCAATATATAATGACACCAGCTTCAATGAATACATCGTCTAAGGGCCAGCATAACCAGTATCGTTCTACTAGAGAACGGCCAGTTCAATAAGGAAATAGGGTCCACCATCTCACCAATAAGGGTAACCGAGGTCATGCCAAAAATATTAATCATATAGAGGCTCCTATTGGTAGATCGGGAGAAGACCAGCAGAGCAACTTAAAAAGTGTACCGAATCAGATGGCCTTCGAAGAAAATTAAGTATTGGTAACGTTGCCACGTGTAAGGATTTGTATTAAAGTTAAATTTTTAGAACTTTTCAACGAACAGCCAGTAATAATTCAATTGGATACTGGAACTGCTGTGTCGGTATTACCAATGCCTTGACAGTTAAACAACGTAATTCCTACGAGAGCAAATTTGTGTCAGGCATCGTGCGCGTCGATGGTGGCTTTGGGCAAATGGGACACGAAACAATTTATAAATTATATTATCTACCATATGTCTTTATTATAGCGAATACACAAACATCGTTATTGGGACTTGATTTCATTAGAAAATGGGCTAATACGTATATGCATATCTAGGCCGGAAATCATAAAGTTCATAAAGTCTATATGTACTCTTAAGGTGCAGGAGTAGACCAGTTGTCTGCCTGAGTGGTGGAAAAGCCTTTAAATCCAGTACATCATTATATTCCAACTTCCTGATTTCAGCGAATGACCAGGGCCTACGGTCGACCACTTTAAACTATAGCTCTAACTAAATAAATCTTACGAACCAAGTATATGGTGCTCCCACAAAGAAATTAGCAGCAGCGACTCGAGTAACCCAAGAAATGATAAAGGCCGGCGTTCTTGAAATATCATAATCTGTTTTCGAGCTCTATTGGTTTACGTTACGAAAAAGGATGTTTCGCTACGACCGGCGGCTGATTTCGGGCAATTAAACTCAGAGACTAAACCTGACCCGTACCCAATGCCGGCTCTACGTGATCTGTTCCTACAGCTAGCAGGAAGCAAATGGTTTGCCGTGGTTGATCTTAAACAGGGATTTTGGCAAATAGGCGTGCGGCCCGAAGACCGATGGAAGTTAGTGGTGCAGGTACCCCAAGGTCATTTCCAATTCATTCGAGTACCATTTGGTTTTCATAACGAACTGAAAGTGTTCCAAAAATGATGGACTCTTTCGTCTCTGACTTACCTTGTAAAATAGCTTATGCAGACGATGTTATTATATGGACCACTACTGAACACGAATTACGTGTTAGGCTGCAGAAGATGTTGGCCAAAGATGTAGAATGGCGATTACACTTTAATCCAGAATCAGTTCAGATTGGTCGGGAAGTGCGGTTCCTCGGGCACTCAGTCTCAGCGGAGGAATGTATGCCGTTAGATTCGAATGTACAGCCTATCAAGGTTAATGCGGTGCCTACTACTAGAAAACAATTGCACCGGCTTATTGGAATGGTGAATTTCTATAGACCATTTCGCGCAGGGATGGCAGTTACGCAGCAACCCTTATCTAAATTAACTAGTGCCAAAATACCGTGTCGTTGGACGGAAGAGGCTCAAGAAGCATTTGTGCTATGCAAGCAGAAATTAATGGATGCAACTTTTTTCTACTTTTCCGGTAGGTAATATGTCAATTGTTACAGGCGCGGCAGATATTGGAATATGAAAAGAGTTATAAGCAGAAAGACGTCCTGCGCAATATATGTCGCACACGCACTCAGGGGGAACTAAACTATACCGTCACAGAAAAGGAAATACTTGCTGTACAATGTGTACTACGGAAGTTTAGGTATTTTGTCATCGGTGGATATAAAGACGTCTTTATCGACCACAAAGCGCTAGTGCATTGGAGATCATTGAGTATTGAGAAGAAACGAGTACACAAAACCTTTGAGGAGCTGGAAGAATACGATGTATCAATTCATCATAGATCCGGTATCGAGAATGCGGCAGCCGATGCGCTCAGCAGAATTTCAGCTGTGCGGGCTTCACCAATTATCAAAATCTCTGAAGAACAGGGAAGGATAGCACATGCCAGGAAATATACAAGCAGTTATAAAAAGCACAGTGGTGTCCGCACTATATAAAACGTTGAGCCAGCAAAACGGAATTTTTGTGCGAAAAGGACAAACTTCAATGGTTTGTGCCGGAGTCTATAAGCGCAGACTTGATGGTCTTTTGGCATGAAACGTTGGGACATCGCGGCGCAGGGCGACTCATTGAGACTTCGTAGTCTCGATTGTATTTACCTGACATGCCCAAAGAAATTCATAGCTATTGTCAACAGTGCACTACATGTCAACGTTTTAAGCCACAGAAAGGCGAAAACATCATTCCGATTGCTTTCAATTACACTGCACGGAACCAGTTTCTGCATATTGACCTGGAAGGTCCACTGCCGGTAGCTCGTGGCGGGGTAGCCTATATGTTTTCCATGGTCGATAAGTTTACTCGATGGGTCGAGTCACTGAAAAAAATCACAACAGAGAAGATTATAGCGTACTTAAAAGAGCGATGACTCAGTCGATTTGGTGCACCATAAGTTATTCTTACCGACCAAGGTGCACAGTTCGATTCGAGAGAATTTAATCAGTGGTGCAAAGACCTTAACATAAAAATTCCCGCCCAGCCACTTAGCAGAAGGGAATTTAAAATTATAATTATTTGAAAATTTATTTTACTAAATCGATGCTCTGTATACGAGAAAAATCCTATATATAATTGATTAAAAATACAGCATGTGTGTGAAGATAACAAACGGTTTCTGACGGGTTGGAAACGTTGATTAAGGGACTGACTGCACAAATAAACAACTTGAATGCAGAATTATGTATAATTTAGTCTCGGCTGGATGATACATTACTAATAAATTCTGTTGGAAACCGCATAAACGACCCAACCAATGTAGGTTGAAACAACACTGTCCACTAGCAGCCTAAAATTGTCAGGTTCTACAAAGGTATTTAATCTGCTCAGCAATTTTATAATTGTAACATCATGAGAAAATTACAATAAGTTTTTCTAAACTGACCATTTACATATAATAGTATATTCTTTTTTTGAGTAGTAGGAAATCGATTATAGCGTATGTTTTCTATGTCATTTCTTAACTAATATTGCGTACCAATAAATAGAAAGACGTCGCAGTTATCTGTTATTAGCTAGCTCCCGTAATATAGAAACAGTTATCGTCTTCGGAGACTTCATTTACAAATGCATGAACTTAAATACTATTGCGATTTACGAAAATAGAAAACCATTTGCAGTACTGTATTGATTTTATAGTGAACTGCAAACTCGTTGATCGTTAGCACGTGAAACTGGCGATTGTTTTACGACACAGTACAAACCTGCTGCCAAAAAAATCGCTTGCTGTGGATACACCAAATTTGCGAACATAAGTTTCACAGTAAATACCATCAACCGCGCAAAAAAATTGCTTTATTATCGATTTGTGGTGAATTGTGTACTTCTATCATAATTTTCATTTTATGCGAATTGAAAAAGTAATACTGATTGTTGCATAAGGTTGCTTTCTCGGCTTCAACCTTATATCTCATAAGGCAATTATTAATTGCACGAGTGGGTATATATAAATATATACATATATACATATTGTGCAAATCAATTTTGCAGTCTTCAAATTAATACACGAATTTCACAACCTATTGATTCTACCTTTCATTCCGGTATATAAATTAAAACTAACACCGGTTACACTAACGACGCGTTACCAACTTTCATTGCCTTGGACAGAGCACGATGAATGACTGACTGAAAGAACCAAATCGAAATGTCAATTTAAAACGTTTACAAATGTTAAGCTATGGCATACTCCAATAAAATGAGAGTTGCAAGAAAGCTTTGTGATTGTAGTAAAATTATGCAGCTGACATTTGAATCAGATACAATCCATTTCGGATAACTTTTACTAAAAGCTGTACCTTTGATTTAGCAAAGTTCTGCCTGTCCATTGTAGAACGATTTCCGTTAAACAGTAGTCTGTCAAGTACCGATAAGATAAATGTAAAATAAAAGCGGATCAGTATATCCCACTGACAGAAATTTTTTATACTTCCTGAATTGACAAAATTTACAAAAGGTATTACAGTTAAATACTGTTTGTTGCGCAGAACTAATATATATGCAAGTATGTATAAGTTGTTGCGAACCTAGTAACAAATTAGTTCAGTTGTGATCAGAAGGATAAACCAAATGCAGCATGAACGGAAAGTATAATCTCATGCACATTCGTTTCGCAAACATTCGATTAGCAAACGTTGTTCCGTCTTTCGGTATGAAATTCGCACCCTCTAAATGTAAGATATTGTTACAGGATCATCCACCACTCACTCCAACGTTGCGACTGCAGAATGAAGATCTTGACATAGTCGACAGATTTACATATCTTGGGAGCTCTATCAATAACGTAGGCAATATGTCCGACGAGGTGAAAATACGGATCGCGACAGCTAGAGTAGCTTTCTCGAACCTTCGTCATTTATGGAGAAACGCGAATATTTCACTTTGCCTTAAAGGTCGTGTTTACAATGCATCTGTACGCGCAGTCTTACTATACGCTAGTGAAACTTGGCCTCTTAGAGTTGATGATCTGAGACGCTTACAGGCATTCGATCATCGCTGTTTGAGAAGTATAGCACATGTCGGTTACCAACAACGAATAACTAACGTTGACATCCGTAGACGTATTTTTGGATCTGACAATAAGTGCTCGTCTTTAGAAAAGCAAATAAGGCTCCATCAACTTCGTTGGCTCGGTCACGTTTTGCGTATGCCCTCATTCCGATTGCCCAATAGAGCTCTGTTCTCTCATCCAGCACCAAATTGGCGTAAGAAACAAGGAAGGGGAGATTTTGACATGGCAGAAACAATTAAAGTCACTTACATCCAAATTGGGTAGTATAGGATCCACTCGTCTGCCGGGATGGGGTCCTCGTGTCACATCACAGTTCTTGGTTAGAAACCCTTAGCGATATGGCAGCGAATCGAGCTCAGTGGCGATCTTGTTGCAGATGTACAGTAGAATCATCTTCGTAACTTTCTTTTCTTAGTAGGGCAAAGTTAGCTGCGAGGTTCGGTTTTTTTATGATGTGATACGGTGAAATCCGCAAGGAAGCTGTGTTGCTGATGTCACCTTGCCCGAATGCTAACTTGCCATAATGGTGTTGTGGAGAGGTTTAGTTTGCCTCATTTCTGTGAGTTATCCTGATAAATTTACTCATAGTAGCAAGGTTTTCCTTCTCTCTCTACCCATCTCCCTCTCTCGTAAATCTCAATAATAATTTATCTAAATTCACTTATATACTTTTTTCACTCCTTATGGCTATATAGCAGTGAAACATTAGTCACTTGACTTTTGTGTGGCTGGAAATGATAATGATGATGACATTCGTTTCGTGCTTACTGGCGACTCATTAGTAGGAGACGGTATTACGCCCTTTAACCACTATATATTTGGTCGAAGAATGTGGAATAATAGGACGGTATAATCTCATCAACATTCTTCACCCAAATATATAGTGGTTAAAGGACGTAATACCGGCTCCTACTGATGAGTCTCCAGTAAGCCCGAAGCGAATGTGCATGAGATTATACTTTCCGTTCATGCTGCCTTTGGTTTTTCCTTCTGGTCACAAGTGAACTAATTTTTTACTAGGTTCGCAACACCTAATACATACTTACAAAAGGTATTGACGTTTATTTCAGCATCACACCATTGAATAAAATCCATAATATTATAAAGTGTGCAATAAATCTATCCTTAATTAGTTAGATAGTCATCGGAATATCCCAAAATCCACGAGAAAATTACGTTTGGGATGGAATTGAAATTGAATATATGGCATTAAAATCAGATGCAAGTCATTTTTGGCACCAATCTTTTAGAGCAAATGCTCTGAGTAAACAATGTCTTATCAATTCACAACGAAATTGTACGCGTTAGTCATTATTCCTTCGTGTTCTGATGATGACCATGTTACATCAAAGCGCTTCAGTGTACTTCAAAGTCATTAGATTTAATATATTACAACTGTAAATTAACTTTATGATATTGGTGTTTATTTCATTTTAACAACATTTTATTAAATTTCTTATATCAGTAGCCACACAAAGGACCCATTCCAAATAAATTAAGGCACCTGAATATTGAGCGCATTTAATATTTTACGTTCGTGGTTGACTAGAAACTTTATAGACGGCATTATTGCTGATCATCTTATATGTACAACAACCCAAATCTAAAGTTAAAATTTAATTTAAGCAAAATTTTATATTCATGTTCTGATAATGATCAAATAGAGTTTAAACGCATCAAGATGTGCTGACAGAAATGTTCAATTTATACAATTTAAAACATGCAAAATAATTTGTGGCGTCCAGACCTTTTCCTTCATATATTACACGGCGTGGTACACAAAGAATGCATTACTCATGAGCGCCTAATATATCTCGTCCTTTTTGTCGTGGTAGAGGTTTTATTCAAGGTAAAATGTAAAAAAAGCAATAGGAATATATTAATTATGTGTAAATATAAGTTGAAAATTGTGATAAAACATTAAAAGTAATTTTTTATTTGAATTGATGAATAAATCACAAATTGAAACACAAATTTATAGTAATACTTGTATTGTAATACTTGTATAATACTTGAATAGTAATACTTGTATACAGAACTCATTTTAGAAAGCTATTTTTGCCAGAACTCAACTCAACGTCAATATCTAGTTATTTATACGACCAATTTTGGTAAGTAAATTAGATTGAATTGCATAAAAACATACACTGCATAATCATTTCTAAAAAGCGGCAAACGGGCATTCCAGGGCACACAAACAATCACATAAACAAGTATGTATTAGGTGTTGCGAACCTAGTAATAAATTAGTTGAGTTGTGAACAGAATGATAAAACGAAGGTAGCCTGCTGTCTTTGATTTATCATTCTGGTCGGTCATGCTGTCTTTGGGTTTTCCTTCTGGTCACAACTGAACTAATTTGTTACTATGTTCGAAACACCCAATAAATACTTGCATATATATTAGCTCTACGCAACAAACAGTATTTAATTGTTAGATATTCAATTGAATGATGTCATACTTACCGCAAACTATAATAACTGATATCAATCAAGGCCAGAATGTATGGATTTACAGGTGTAACAGGTGTTCAGATATAATTATAATTCTCAATTTCGGTGAATTATAGCATACATTGATATACATCATGTTGGTACCATGTACCGACTCGGCAACCATAGTTTTAGTACCATGCACCTTTTCGGTACTACAATGTTGGTGTAGGTTACTAACACACTGGCCATAGAGTTAGTCTCCTTTACAGACTCGGTATATATATTATATAGAATGTGTTAGCGTGGAAATCGCATTTTCGAGACTTTATATGATGTTAGCTTCACAACTTTAGGTTTACAAATTCGTCTAAGGGATTTTACAATCCTATTATCCCGCATTCCTCACCCAAATATTTAGTGGTTAAAGGACGTAATACCGGCTCCTACCGATGAGTCGCCAGTAAGCACGAAACGAATGTGCAATGAGATTATACTTTCGTTCATGCTGTCTTTGGTTTATCCTTTTGGTCACAACTGAACTAATTTGTTACTAGGTTCACAACACCTAATACATACCTGCATATATATTATTTCTCCGCAACAAACAGCATTTAATTGATAATCACATGAACACTCGCTAAAATAATGACTAGTTTATAATCAAGTATTACATGAACACAGTCTTATTATTTAATTTACGAAGTTGTAAATAACAGCTTCCGCTTTGTGTAACTCTTTTTTGATTTTTCTTTTCCAAACATTACTAAATCAGGTTGACTTGGAGTGTTTTTTATTAATTTTGTTCAACTATTGCGGAAACATTCTGCTC
Source organism: Eudiplozoon nipponicum (assembly GCA_029291075.1). Taxonomy (NCBI): domain Eukaryota; kingdom Metazoa; phylum Platyhelminthes; class Monogenea; order Mazocraeidea; family Diplozoidae; genus Eudiplozoon; species Eudiplozoon nipponicum. The sequence continues at coordinate 20,728 of JAQBSW010001247.1, read as the reverse complement.
TTTGCCAGCTATGCTTAATCTAGAAAGATCTTTAATTTACTTCTGTGTAAATTTACTCTGTGAAATAAATGATAGGTTAATATTTTATATTTCGATGGGAGAAGAATGGAATTCAAGTACGGGAATGAAATAAACGACGAAAGTATGGATGAATAAAAAATTTTGTGTATTATAAATTTTACTACGGGAAAATTTGCTTTGCAAACAGTGGCTTAATTAATTATTTTGTGAAATGCCACGGTTCCCATGAAAATATATCGTACACAATTGTGGTTCTCTAGACAAACAAATTCTGTGCAATGAAATAAATCGATTTAAATGAAGTTTCTATTTCGATTTGCTATTGGATAAAATTATTGAAAAGTGCTTTCATCTATGTAGAATAATTTTATTCTAACTAAAGATTTTATAGATAGATATTAGATAATTTTATGCTAAGAACCGTAGTCCCACTATTATTGAAATCCAGTTAGTAATGTGGTGACAAAACCAAAGCCACGGTGGAAAACTTGAACTTGTCCAGAACTATTACTGAACCAAAGCATTCAGTGGATAAATTGAGGTAAAATCTAAGCCTGGAACTAAAGCCGGAGTAAAGTAACAACTGGCCGCTTGTTTTATTTTGGAGCTTTCATTTACCTTGTATAATCTACAGTGGCAAGATTTGAAGTGTTGTGCTCCTTCCAGATTGACGATATACATGCGAACGTTTAAGTGTGAACCACTTAAGTTTTGGAAAGATGGGCTACAGATAAATAAGTGGATTTCTGTCAAGACCGATAAAGGTACAGAGCCAATTAATGGGTGTAATTAGCTCATAATGTCAGACCCAATCCGACGGCTGTTTTGGAAAATTTTGATGGGTAAAGTAGACAATAAAAAAAAGCTGTCGTCGACAACTAGCGGACGGTAAAAGAATAAGCCCACTTGGACAGCTATTAAACATATTCCACATGCATTATTTAGAAAAACTGTATCCGAAGCTCGGCCTCGTCTTTAAAATCACCTGTTTGGTCTCCTACATTAAACATAAGGTATACAGAAGGCTTTAAACGCCCACCTTAAATAGATTCATTTAAAAATTTGGTAAGTTAGTACACTAAACGCTGTTCAGTACTATTGTTTGTAGAAGTTAGATAAAGGATCTCAGTACGTTTGGCATTACAGAATGTCCCTGACCTGCAAGAAAACATATCCCTGCTAGAGTAATAAGTTCGTTGGCCCATTCTTTCTCAAGCGGTTATTTTGGTCATACAGAACTTCTGCCGTCAATTTTCGGTTGGTAACAGGCTAGACAAACAAACGCCTTTTGCCTGTATTGTCCAGAATTTACCCTTCAAAAGGCCGTATGTCAGAGATAAATCGAGGAACGGGACGGAACAGTGTAAAATAGAATATAATAAATTTTATCAGTGTTAAATGTTTGCTTGACACTAGTACATGTTTTATATGCTTAATGGTGCCAAATACACAAGCATAACGCTTGTTGTCACTAATGACTTCTTCATCAACTTTGGGATCTGGCAATGCTTTCAAAGCCCATTATAAATTTGTTCAGGAAATATGGTACAACTGAACGTTGCATAATTACGTAAAAATATACCATTTAATCATACTTATTTTGACATATCCTTTTGGTCTTATTTGAACAAATGTGTTACATGACACGCAATAATTATTAAATACATGCAACAATTTTAGTTCTCGACTGCAAAGAACATATAACCATTATATACGTGATAGATGCTTTCTAATATTCATAAAATTGAATTTGAAGAACGTATATTTAGAAAGCCAAATGAATGCACGTACTGCACCACTCAATTCTGCACGGAATCCACGGGATGGTTTAAGCGTATTTTTAAAATGCCATTTGGATTGTGAAAAGCAAGCCACACTTTCAAACTGTTTATGGAAGAAACTGATAATGATTTAATGAATGTTCAATTTCCTGAAAATGATGCGGTTGTCCATAGCCCGTAACAGGAAGAGTATTTGGATCGAATACGACAGGTGTTGTTATGGCTTTAGATGGCTAGTACTTTAAATATTGGTCAGGTAAACGTGAAATTTTAAGCGGAGCAACTGGCTATCGAGAAACAGTCAATTTTATATTCTACGACTAAAATGGAAATTCGACATCAAAAAATGTTTCAGGGAAATATTAGGTAAAAATTACGCTTCGTCTGATGCCTTGCCAAGTTTAAATAACAAATTGGTGGGCACATAAATCTTGTGACAACACGAATGAGGAAGATCGAACCGATTACTTCTATGGTGCAAGTTTGTATTAGGTTTTGCGAACCTAGTAACAAATTAGTTCAGTTGTGACCAGAAGGATAAACCAAAGGCAGCATGAACGGAAAGTATAATCTCATGCACATTCGTTTCGTGCTTACTGGCGACTCATCAGTAGGAGCCGGTATTACGCCCTTTAACCACTATATATTTGGTAGAAGAATGTGGAATAATAGGACGTTACAATCTTCTAGACGAATGTGTAAACCTGTAATAGTGAAGCTAACATAATCTAAAGTCAACGACAATGCGACTTCAATGCTAACTCACACTATATAATATATATACCGAGTCTGTAAAGGATACTAACACTATGGCTATTGTGTTAGTAACTGATACCTTTTTGAAATCGTTGAGTACCGGATACTAACACTATGGTTTCCATAGTGTTAGTATCCGGTACCTAGTAACAAATTAGTTCAGTTGTGACCAGAAGGATAAACCAAAGGCAGCATGAACGGAAAGTATAATCTCATGCACATTCGTTTCGTGCTTACTGGCGACTCATCAGTAGGAGCCGGTATTACGCCCTTTAACCACTATATATTTGGTAGAAGAATGTGGAATAATAGGACGGTACAATCTTCTAGACGAATGTGTAAACCTGTAATAGTGAAGCTAACATTATCTAAAGTCAACGACAATGCGACTTCAATGCTAACTCACACTATATAATATATATACCGAGTCTGTAAAGGATACTAACACTATGGCTATTGTGTTAGTAACTGATACCTTTTTAAAATCGTTGAGTACCGGATACTAACACTATGGTTTCCATAGTGTTGGTATCAGTACCTAATAAATTAGTTCAGTTGTGACCAGAGGATAAACCAAAGGCAGCATGAACGGAAAGATATAATCTCATGCACATTCGTTTCGTGCTTACTGGAGACTCATCAGTAGGAGCCGGTATTACGCCCTTTAACCACTATATATTTGGGTGAAGAATGTTGAGGAGATTATATCGTCCTATTATTCCACATTCTTCGACCAAATATATAATGGTTAAAGGGCGTAATACCGGCTCCTACTGATGAGTCGCCAGTAAGCACGGAACGAATGTGCATGAGATTATACTTTCCGTTCATGCTGCCTTTGGTTTATCCTTCTGGTCACAACTGAACTAATTTGTTACTAGGTTCGCAAAACTTAATACAAACTTGCATATATATTAGTATTTCGCAACAAACAGTAATTTACTTCTAAAGTGCTTCAAGCCAGTGAAATGAATTATGGCTTAGAAGGCGCTCGTTGCTCTTATAGATTGGAATGCTTCATTTTAGCTGAAGATCACCGTATCGTACATTGCAGTTATGGCGACCTCGCAGGAATGATGTGTTAAAAACTTTCCATCTAATGGTTTCTTCACAATATGGAAATTTTTTTAAGAGCTGCTATTTGTTTATGTGTCAGTTCAACGTTTCAGCAATTATTAAGACTGTTCACAAATCGTAAGTTCCTGATTTCATTACCAGACAGTGTATATAATCAGGATTTTTCTCTGGGAGCTATCATGTATGATACGGGTTCTGAGCTTCCTAGCCAAACATATGTTGTAGCCATTACTGTGGCATAATCCTGTTGTTCAGTAAAAGAAATGCATAGTTTATGCATCAATTGAAGCTTAAAATCGTTCTTCGTTCTGTTAATCTATCTTAAATGGATTAAATATGAATACATTCCTTTTATCAACATTTCTTGAATCTGTTTAATTTGTGCCATTCATATCCTTATCTAGCATACTCCTTCATTTCAAAAGTAAGTTTGATTGGACCAAATAAAACTGCGCAAATATTGATCTGCAACTATTATAGGCTTATTTTAAAATTCTGGTGTCAAAAGTAAGTTAGCTAATAAACTATCTTGGTGGCTTAGTTAATAAGTATGGAAGCCTTGAAAACAATTATAGTTCTACGACTTTTATCCTCCATCCAGCTAATCATATATTTTATACGCAGATTATTGTTTTCATAAATGTATCTATTAGCTAATTCCAAATCTGTTGTAGAAAAGTTATGCGGATCTTTAGCAACAAGTTCACATATATATTTATATATATATACATGTATATGAAGTCTAATGGTAGAATTTTATTATATAAATATAGTCGATATAAACTCAATATAGTATCAGGTTGCATCCGGTAGTTAGAATTCAAGTATTGAGGGATTCCAAATAGGTTCCGCCAGAAGCAAAAGCAAATCAGAATATATAAGTATGTATATGACCTCAATTGTCGTGTAGCATGCGGCACTGGTGACGTAGTGGAAAGAATCACAGACACGAAGCAAATATTACTAGATTCGTGTCCCGTCCGCGGAAAATTCTTGATGGTGCTTGAAAAGTTCTCACCAAGAACAAAACTAGTCTACGGCTGAATTGCCTTTTCTATATTATACAATGCTGAGCTTATAATTATAAATGTATGTATGTAATGCGCTTGAAGTTTACATCACTGCCTTCATTAAAATAATTTTCATCACCGCCCACGCAGCCAATCTTGTTTAGTTACATGAATGCTCATTTCAATACCACGTCCCTAGGCAGATTGCTTTCTGTTCCACATTTTTACTGGTTGGAGTCATAAACTCTGAAGCATAAATTCACAAGATGGAGTCCTGATTTTAGCAAATAGAGGATTGTATTTGTAGCTGCCAAAAAAGACTAGACCTGACTGCTGGATTAACTTCCTTTGCTACCTGATGTAATATAGAATTTAAATTGACTATGTATACTGCTGTAATAAATATTTAGAAACACATATTTTAGCTATAATGCTTTTCTTTAGTACTTTAAGAATCATCAATATTCAATTATGTGTTGCGCACCTAGTAAAATATTAGTTGAAATATGAACACAAGGATAAACAAATTTCATCGTGAACGGTAGATATTATCTGACGTGCAATTTTGTTTCGTGGTTACTCGCGAATGTGTACATAGGATTATACTTTGCGCTCATGCTGCTTTTATTTTAACCTTCGGGTCATATTTGAAATATTTAGTTACTAGGTACACAACACCAGGTGCACAATTGCATTCATAGAAGTTATTCGCCACAGACTGCATCTAACTATTCATTTATATTCTAAAGATTTATATTTATTTTTAATTTACTTTTCCACGACAATATAAATATTTGATATTTCACTTCGTAAGTTCATATTTAAATATTCCTTTTTAATTCAGATGAGACTTTTCAATTATGTGTAGACTCGCATTATTACTAATTGTTTGCTATCATCAAAATTCAGCGAGTGAAATTAAGCTTTAAATAGGTTTTAAACTACTTAAATTTAGTTTAACGAAACCTAAACATAGAGCGCAAATTATACGTAAATATTCATACGCTTGGTTTAAGAATAATTTTTATAGTTGATTTGTATAATTTTTTAATAATTAGATAAGCAGTAATTCAATGTTAAATGTTAACACAATTTTATTGCAAAAATTTATTAGAAATTTCTGATCGTTTGAATTTTTATGATCTATGAACCTATTCTTTGTATTGATGACCGTTTTAGAAGCCATAAGATTTGGTTTTAAAAAAACACAGGTAAGCTCAAAAAACGAGCAGCCTGCACATTTTTTTTTAAAAATAATGATGATATGTTCCGTGTTTTGCTTACCAATCTTACAAAAGAATTCTGTAAATCTAGTCGCTCGCCACGCACTAACATTTTCATACGCTATCCAATTTGAGAAATTGTAATAAAAGAGGCCATTTTACCTGCTGGTCTAAGCGCCACTTGCGGAAACATAAGGCTTTCCCATAGAAGAGTGAAGCAATTATGAAATTCTAGGATTGTTACAATCATTTTTAAGTCAAATTTGCAGAGTGCAATAAACACCAATCCGTTTTAAATTATGATGCTGGGCATAAAAGATCTACTGTCTTTAATAGGTGCTGACGCGTTAAAAACTGTTTGTTAGCTACTTATTTGGTATACCGGTATTTATAGAATAATAAATAAATTTTGGTAACTAAAATTCATAGTAAGAAGAATTAAAAGTCACTATTATTGAATGTGTACATTTGATTGACGTCACATATAAAGATTTAGAATTTGCTCAAGCTTGTGAAATTATAATATTTTTGAAATTTGATTTAAATTTATCTATTTAAGGCTTGGTGTGACTAATATGAAATTAGTTCATTTAAAACCGGGAACTTAATTCTTCGTTAGTAATTCTAGAAGATGTATTTTCAATTGTATATGAGTTTACGGCATGTTTGTTTTATATACTCCCGAGTGGCCAGTAAATACCATGATGTGAATCTAAATGGTATAAATCACTTTGATTCGTGCGATTTGACTAAAGTAAAAGTAGCAATAAAAGTCTGACAGTTTTAAATAACGACCAATTTCAATTTATCTCTCCAGTTGCCATCAATCAACGCGTTTCGCCCTCCTACAATCATTATCGGCGAAAGGCAGAAAATTGACCAATGCGGGTCATATCTATATTCACATATATTGAAAGAAAAATCAGATATGCGGCTCTCAAGCTAGCTAACATGATGTAAAGAATTGAAACTATTGTTTGACAATGAAACTTTCAATATTTAATCTATTCTATTAATAATCTAAATGGTATACTCGCATATGTAGTTAATAAGGCGCGACCAGGTGTAATTTGGCTGCGATGCAGATTTGGAGGTAAAACAGAGTAAATTTTGAAAAGAGATTTACGACAGCTTTTTAACTAAAAATTCTTTCGCAGCATTAGGCCACAAAACGCTCTGAGCCAATAATTATTGTCTCCAAATATTTAGGGATTAAAAACAATTAGAATGTAAATTTGGATTTTTAAGAATATTTGCTAAATTATTTTAAGCCAAATTACATTGCATATGTCAAGGTTTCGTAGAATTAAATAACATACATAGGAAATATGCTAATATCAAGTATGCAGTTATTCATAAATTCTCGATCTATTAAACAGTTACCGATTTAGCTGGTAATGATTTTAATATTTAAATCATCTTTGCGAGTTGTAGACAATTTTATTTAATCATTCCTGCAAGATAACAAAACTGGCGTAATTCGCTTATACTAACGTGGTTTGACCTTACGCGGATATCATCAGTAAACTACGGTAAACTGATTAACGAGGTTCGAACCACAAAGCATATTTAAATAAATTTAAAGTTTTCAATAGTTTGCAATTCTCTTTTTCCTAATTGCTAATTCAACCTTTAATTCTGGAAGAAAAGATTAAGCAGCTAAAGGCGTGTAGCAAGCTAATGCTGCGAATGATTTTTTTTTAAATTAGAATGGCACGCACTAGCTATTATCGTTATTTGAAAAGTTGTTCGAATTTACCTCACAATCAATAACCCAACAGAATTACGCCTGGACGTGCCTTATCATATGCATAATAAGTGTGAAATTTGGTTCATTCTCGATATAAATTTATCATTGAAATTTTCGATTTCATACGACAGTTTCGTTATTTTAAATGAAGTTTACGAGTTTGTGGGACGTCTACAAATTTTCCATGTCTTCATTTGGATTATGAGCAGTTGTATTTACCTCATTCTCACAGTATTTATGTAATGTAATCCTACAGCAAAACTTTTAAAAGTAGATGTTCTGGATTTGACTAAAATTTTTCTTTTAGTGGCAATTCAGGACAGGCCTGTTAGACTATTGTTTTGAATGCCACGTTAATAAAAGCTTAGTTCAAGCTAGACTTGTAGTTGGTTGGTTTCTAGAGTAATCAACAAAACTGGATTGACCCCGTGGTGTTAACCGGATTCCAATCTTCGTTGGGCCATATTTTTTAACTTTCATGAAATAATTTATTTCAACTTGTATCTACTTTAAACTTCAGCGATAATCTCCAAAAATTATCTTTCAAAATTTTGAAATCAATCATTGTTTTGAATATACTGCTCGTTTAAGGTAGAATTCACATGTACTTCCCACAAATAGTAAGATATTCAAGACGGAAAATTTGAATTGCTTAAAATCTCTTGTGTAATGTACATTTTCTGGTTGATTGTACTTAATATTTCATAATTTATTGTTCGATTTTGTCACAAGTGATCAAGCCAAATTACTAAGGATATGGTTGCTATGCAAACTTGAATGAAAAATAATAAAGCATATGCTATTATGTATTAGGTAGTTAGTTCCAAAAGTTTAATCTAATGTACACATGCATTTGGCGCTAACTGCCGACTCAACAATATGAGTCAGAATTAAAACCAATATCCAATATATTTAGGAAAACTGGAAGCTGGAAACGCTTGATTTTTCTATACACTTTTACTAAATATATAGGGCTTTGTTCGTGTAGTGATGAGCCGCCAGTATTAATAAAACGCATCTGAATATGAGATTGTACCTTTTGCTCACGTTGAACTTGTTGCAAACAGATGGTCCGACTTGAAATAACTTGTAACTTGATAGGCCGTACCAAATACATGTTGCATTTATCAAAACCCTAAGGAAATTAAGCGTACACTTATTTGTAATCACCTCATTTTCATATGAATTTTCTGTTTTGTGAGTCGATTAAAACTAGCATTTTTGTCACATGCAGCACCTAAAAAGTTCGAATGCACTTTTTACAGATCTTTTAGCTACCGCGTGATAACAAAGTTTCTATAATATTATAGATTTGCATACTTAAGGTGTCCATTTGTAAAAAAATTTCGTGTACTTTCAACAACACAGATTTGTTAATGCAAAAATAAGCGAAATACCCCGACTATATTTAAATAATGTTAAGTTAATTATTTTAATAACTAAAAATTCTCTTTCTAATAATAATTAAATTGCTGAATGCATTCTCATGTAATTATTTTAGACCATGTTATGTTTTCAGTGCAGTAAATTTAGCGCTGATGCCAGCTTACCGGTAAAATGATTGTCACTATATCCAACAGCAAGTCTTTGTCAATACGATATTAAATTGAGTATATTTTCCACAATACATTAATTTGTAAACTATTAGAAATCAAAATTCTTTGTCTTTTACAAATTGTTATCAATTAAAGTTGTTATGGTAAATTTTACGAACTCCATAAATAATTCTTAAAATAATCCCAGTTAGAATAAAGCGAGTTATAATTATGCTATGGCGCACAAAACTACTAATTTTTACATAATATCAGGAAATATTTTCCGATATAATTGTAAATTTCTGGCTAACTCAGCACAAAAATTGTGAAAATTGACTCATTTCTCTTATTTAAATGCCGTAATAAATGTGCCACCCAAATTCGAGAAGACAATCAAGTATGCTACACTCAAAGTATTTATTCATTAAGACTCGGAATTACGCCATCACAAGGAACATATTTTTGCGGAGAAGTAGCGTTTCATCTCTAAAGCGATAACAATAAATTTGTTGAAAACTTTCCGTTTAATTTTGCAAGTAATTTAGTGTCGTGTTAAATCGCATACTCTTCAAGTTGACTTAATTTTACTCTGAATTCAATATATTATATGTAATAAAAGGACTTTTATATGTGCAGTGAAGTCAATTTATCCCGTAAGCATTTGACGCACATATATGAATGCGAAAAATATATATTCAGAATTTTATAAATAAAGCAGGGGAATTTTTTTAGTCCAAGTTTCCCGTCTCTTACTAGTTAGGCAGACCGCAGTCGAGCTCTGATGTTACCCATCGAAGATCAAAATGCGACACTATGTGCAACAAAAAAATATTTGGCTGTTTTATAAGACTGTTTAAACGAAATTGGATCGTGTATATCTAAAGTTCTCAAAGTCTATTGTGGCAATAGCCACCTTTAAGACAAATAATGAACAAAGGGTCTTATCTAGGGCAGACATTATTTCAACAGAAATTCCTCGCAGAAGCGCCCGTATAAGAATGAAGCAGTCAGCCCAATGATAAAAGCAGACTTCGAGCCGAAGTGAACATAAATTAATTAATATGTGTAAATTTGTTTTATTAAATCGATGCTCGTTGTGCAAGCAAAATTCTATATATAATTGAGTAAAAATAAAGCATTTGTGGTATATTTAATATGGCATCAGATGGGTTGGAAACGTTGAATCAGGGACTGATTTCTCAAATGAATAAGTTAACAGCAGAATTAGGCATAATGAAGTCTCGTCTGTACGATACGCTAATAATAAACACAGACGACATACATGTACGTGGACCATCCAACATAGGTGGACATAACAATGGCGACCGCGCCGATGAGGAATCAGGAGGAAATATGCCGGCGCTTTTAGCCGAATCGACGAGTAATTTCAGACCGTCATCAGAGTTTAAGCCGATGCTGGCACCACTAGATGTGGAAAGGCCACAGTTGTGGTTCGAAAAATTTGAAGCATCAGTTCGTGCCCAAGAATTTATATTAGAAGCACCTATTGTGCGTGTGGCTGTCCAGGAATTAGTGGACCGGACAGTAGCAGTCTAATTGGAATTGCCGGTTGACCTCACGTATGAAGAGTACAAAAGACGCGTGTTGGATCATTTCCGGTCCAGGCCTCAGTAAGTGTTCTCAGAATTATTCAGCCTGAAACCATTACTGGGTGAGATGCTCATGGATACCATGGCACGTATCAAGAGGTGGTTCTCGAAGCTTACCGAGTCTTTACCCAGCTTGCAACCACATGAGGCCATCATGTTCATGCTGCTGGATCCTACCAGATACGGTGCAATATCCAGCGCCCAGGAAGGCCTTGAAGAGAGACTTCAATCTCTTCAAAGTTCGGCCATGATGACAAACAAAGTGGCAGCTGCATCTCCACGCATGGGTTCAGTTACAACATCTGGCATGAGCGACGTACCGTACTGGAATTCTTCGCGGCATAATAATCAATTCCGCGACAGAAGGCAACAGCCAGTGGCCTGGAAGCAAAGTCAGTATATAAGGACTCCAGCTCCGACGAATACGGCGTATAAGCGTCAGCAAAACCAATGTACTGCTCCTCGAGAACGGCCAGTTCAGTTGGGAAACAGGGTTCACAATCTCACAAATAAAGGTGGGCGAGAGCAAGGCACAAATATTAATCCTTTGGTGGCTCCGACGGGTAGATCGAATGAAGACCAGCAGAACAAACAAAAAGTGGTCCGAACCAGATCGCCTTTGAAGAAAAGGAAGTGTGGGAAACATTGCCAAATGTAAGAATTTTCATTAAAGTTAAATTTTTAGAACTCTTCAACGGACAGCCTGTAATAATGCAATTGGATACTGGAGCTGATGTGTCGGTATTACCATTGACTTGGCCATTGAGCAAAGTACAACCTACGGGAGCAAGTTTATGTCAGGCATCGGGCTCATCGATGGTGGCTGTGGGCGAGTTGGACACGAAGTTGTTAATAAATGAAAATGTCTATCATATGTCTTTTGTTGTTTCGAATACGCAAACGCCCTTATTGGGACTTGATTTCATTAGAAAATGGATTAAGACGATAGACTGTCAAAATAAACGTGTATGCATATCGAGGCCTGAGAGAATAAGTTCAATAAAGTTTATATGTACCCCTAAGATGCAGGAGGAGACTAGTTGTCTGCCTGGGTGGTGGTAGAATCTTCGAAACCAAAATAACATTATATCCCAACTGCCTGATTGCAGCGAATGTCCAGGGCCGACGGTTGACCATTTTAAGCTATGGCTAGAACTAAATGAAGGTTACGAACCACCAAAAGTATATGGTGCTCCTCCAAAGAAATTAGCAGCAGCGACTCGAGCAACCCAAGAAATGATAGAAGCCGGCGTTCTTGAACCGTCATCATCTGTTTTTCGTGCTCCGATGGTTTACGTTACGAAAAAGGATGGTTCGCTCCGACCGGCGGCTGATTTAAGGCAATTGAACTCAGTAACTAAACCGGACCCGTATTCCATGCCGGCTCTGCGTGATCTGTTTTTACAGCTAGCGGGAGGCAAATGGTTTGCCGTGCTTGATCTTAAACAGGGATTTTGGCAAATAGGCGTGCGGTCCGAAGATCGATGGAAGTTAGCGGTATAAGTACCACAACGTCATTTCCAATTCACCCGGGTACCATTTGGCCTTAAAAACGCACCGAAAGTGTTCCAAAAAATGATGGACTCGTTCGTGTCTGACTTAACTTGTACAACAGCTTACGTAGACGATATTATTATATGGGCCACTACTGAACACGAATTACGTGTTAGGCTGCAGAAGATGTTGGCCAAAGCTGTAGAATGGCGATTACACTTTAATCCAGAAAAGGTTCAGATAGGTCAAGAAGTGCGGTTCTTGGGTCACTTAGTCTCAGCGGATGTACGCTATTAGATTCGAGTGTACTGCCTATCAAGGATTATCCATTGCGTACTATTAGAAAAAAATTGCGCCGGTTTACTGGTATGATGAGTTTTTATAGATCATATTTCACAGGGACGGCGGTTATGCAACAACCCTTGTCTCAGTTAACTAGTGCCAAGATACCATTTCGTTGGACGGAGGAGGCTCAAGAAGCGTTAGTGCTATGCAAGCAGAAATTAATAGAGGCAACTATTTTGACTTTCTCGGTAGGTAATATGTCAATTGTTACAGACGCGTCAGATATTGGGATAGGAGCGGTGTTACAAGCTGACGGACATCCTGCGCAATATATAAGTCGCACACTCACTAAGGCGGAACAGAACTATACCGTCACAGAGAAGAAATTACTTGCCGTACAATGGGCGCTACGGAAGTTTAGATATTTTGTAATTGGGGGACACGTAGACGTCTTTACCGACCACAAAGCGCTAGTGCATTGGAGATCACTATGTATTGAGAAGAAACGAGTACATCGAGCCATTGAAGAACTGGAAGAATACGATATATCAATTCATCATCGAGCAGGAATCGAGAATGCGGCAGCCGATGCGCTCAGCAGAATTTCCGCTGTGCGGGTTTCGCCGCTTATAAAAGTCTCTGATAAAACAGGGAAGAGATGCCACGTGTCAGGAGATAGTCAATCAATTATAAAACGGCACAGTGGTGTCTGCACCATATATAACTTTGAGTCTACAGAACGGCCTGTTGGTGCGGAAAGAAGGACAAACAGTGCAATGGTTTGTGCCAGAATCTATAAGAACAGAATTAATGGGCTTTTGGCATGAAACGTTGGGACATCCCGGCGCTGGGCGGCTCATTGAGACATTGCAGTCACGATTGTATTGGCTTGTCATGTCCAAAGAAATTCGTAGCTATTGTCAACAATGCACTACATGCCAACGTTGTAAACCACAAAAACGAGAAAAAATCACTCCGATTGCTTTCAATGCCACTGCAGAGAACGAGTTTCTGCATATCGACCTGGTAGGTCCACTGCCGGTAGCTCGCGGCGGGGTGTCCTATGTGTTTTCCATGGTCGATAAGTTTACCCGATGGGTCGAGTTTGTACCACTGAAGAAGATCACAACAGAAAAGATTATAACGTGCTTAGAAGAGCGATGGCTCAGTCGATTCGGTGCACTACAAGTTATTGTTACCGATCAGGGCGCACAGTTTGAGTCGAAAGAATTTAATCAGTGGTGCAAAGACCTTGACATAAAGCATTCCCGCACAGCCACTTATCACCCGCAAACCAATGCGACGGCTGAGCGCGCACATAGGACGATGAAAGAGGTACTGCGATGTTGGTGCCACGCGAGCCCGGGAACAAGGAGAGACAAATTACATTTGGTCGAGCGGGCCATGCGCTTTACAGTCTCAACAGCTACATGATACGCTCCAACGACCATGGTCTATGGAGGACACAAAAGACTGCCAGGTGTACCTGTAATCCAAGGATCCCATGAGCGCTGCAACATAGCGGATATTCAGGAGCGACTAAAACAATTAACTGAATATGTAGGCGCCACACAGCGACAAGGCTATGCAAGGCAATGGACATGCACTCGCCTAAAGGTTGGCGACTATGTCATGGTAGCGAAGGTCGAGCCCATGGCACTGCAGGATGTCAATGATGGGCCGTATCGCAGAGCACAAAACCGTTTTTGTTAGCATTCCCGATGGACCACGAGCTGGTGCACTGGTCTGGACGATACGCTAATAATAAACACAGACGACATACATGTATGTGGACCATCCAACATAGGTGGACATAACATCTATTTCAAGAAGTATTTATATATATATATATATATATATATATATATATATATATATATATATGTGTGTGTGTGTGTGTGTGTGGGTGGGTGTGTCGTCTGTGTAGCGTATATAATGTAATTCTGTAATAACTAGAATTATTGCGGGCAAGAGCCGAATTGACGAACATTTGGCCCTTAGCCACAAAACTTATTTCATACACCGCTGAACCAGCGAATTTCCTGCGAATCTAAACATTGTGTCAACAGTCTCTGACCAGTGATTGCATAATATTGGGACATACTGAAACTCCTTTTGGTGTAAAATTGCAAACAAGCTAGATAGCATCATTAGTATGGAAAATTTATCTAAAAATAAAAGGAGTAATGGTAGTTCAATTAAAATTTATATATTGACCCATTTTTAAAATTAAATTTATTAATAAATTATTGAGCGCAAAAGAGCTCTATCAGTGAATAACTCTTAGATCAATTCCATCAAATTCTGTAGCATTTAACACTTAGCTCCAAATCTGCAACTATTTGTTAGCAAAGAAGTCACGAGAATTGATTTTTTCCTCTCTCTAGACTTTGTTATCGCTGCGAGACATGGACAAAAAGTTGATATGCTTATAGATTACATCGCTTTAAAAGATTCGTTTTGACATAACAGTTTTAAACTTCATAACTCTCTCCAATATTTTTTTTGCTTTAAATTTATTTTCTATTATTCCATTTATTAGTGTACTGCGTTCTTTTTTTGTTGTTTCAATCATTGATTAAGCATCGACTTGGTGATTTCCGTGTTTTTTTTCAATTATATTTCAACAGAAATTTCTTTTATATTTGATATCTTCTATATAATCAGAACGAAATTTCATACCTCTATACATACACACACTAATGCACATATAGCAAATCGAAATGGTATTCTCAGTTACTGTGCAGTTATATTTTAAATTCACTTACAAAATGAGATTGTCATAACTGACAGCTCCGTCAACTTGCAATATTTTGCTTCTTATTTTTTAAACAAACGTAAGTCTGACTTTTTTTGCGATCAAAGATATTCCATAAAGGATATCTTCTTCTTTGTATATCAATAATATTTTTAGTGGTCAATACTAATG
Source organism: Eudiplozoon nipponicum (assembly GCA_029291075.1). NCBI lineage: Eukaryota > Metazoa > Platyhelminthes > Monogenea > Mazocraeidea > Diplozoidae > Eudiplozoon > Eudiplozoon nipponicum. Next base: position 5,257 of record JAQBSW010001247.1, on the reverse strand, counting down.
CTTCGGATTAACTTTGCCAAACTCTCACCACGAATGTCTTGTATATATGTATATATATATATATATATATATATATATATATATATATATATATATATATAACTTTCAACTAATTTACCTTAAAATTGTTTTAAATTGTGTCGCTCTATATATTACAGGGAGTACTGTCGAGCAGCTTTAGTAATTTAAAAATTACAGGTTTGTGCCTTCCTAGAAATTAATAAAGCCAAAATCCAATCAGTCAGACTAGGAGCATGATATTTTGGAACAAACTTCTCTATTTATCTGTCATATATTCAGCAAAATGTTCGTTATACAGTCAAAGGTTTAATGCAGGATTAAATTAGTTTCCCCTACGTAAATTTTTGAAAAACGAATTCCAACGCCAATAATGGTTTTAACGCCATTACGTCATAAAAATTTAGTGTAGAGTTACAGTATTGCATGCACTTTTTAAGAAACAAGAAGAGTGTGGTCCAGTGCATTTGGATTTCGATAAAAAAATATCATTTCAGTCAAGTTTCCGTTTATTTGCTAACTTTTTTTACTTGCAAAAAATTTTCTGCGCCTCGCCGAATTTAGCCACGATGTTAAATAACCCAATAAAGTTTTTAACAAAGGATTAATTTTAAAATGCACCAATTTTAGCTATTCTTGCACAGGGTGAATGTTTGAGAAACAGTGAAAAATTATCTTTAGATTAGGCGAGCACAAATCGCATTTAAATAGTCTTCACAAAATTCATAGTGACCGCAAAATTAATCTGGATATATGCAATCGGATAACTTTATTTATTTGCAAGTAATTAGCAATTTGTTAGAGAGAATAAATTAAGACTAAATTAAGAAAAAACTAAATCAACGGGTACGCAAAAAAAGTCATCTTGTTCAAATTCAGAATGCTGTTATTGCCAACGAAGTCACGCGCAATATTTATGATAAAGTTCTATGAGAAATAGCTGCCTTGTAATCTAGGTTTCTAAACGTATTTGCGTAGACTAATCACATTATCAATGCAATAATGTTTTGAATATTTTGAATAAATACATTTCTTCAGAGGGCCTAGTGTGCTTGGCAGAAGTGGTGCGGCCGGAGCTCGAAAAGAAATGCATTTGCTTAGGTAACTTACAACAAATTCGACGTACTACCCAAGCGGCTTAATACATGCAATTTGCAGTTATATAGCGAGTTGTGTTTTGGTTAATCGATCACTCAGATGGAATCTATTTAGCATAATTTTCACTTGGCTTCTCCATGATCTGTCATGATAGAACAGTCAACACGTCACCCGGGAAATTTATATTCCTTGAAAGACTTACAACAGGATGTATAAATTTTCATATGATTTCAATACAAATGAGCAGTGTGTAGATTTCGTGAAACTGTTGAATCTGGTAAATATCAACTTTGCTAATTATAGTTAATGTCTATGGCATTAACCGAGTTCGTACGCCGATAAATATAGCGTTTCTCGGGTAGCATTTTTTTTTCCGTATCAGTTGCCTGTCAGATTTTAGTGACGCGTTGCAATTGATTACTTGACCTGTATGTGGATTGTACGGTAATAATAATAATACACAATACAATACCACAATAACAATAATAACAAAGAAGTAGGTACTATTGAGTCAATACAATTGATTGTGCGGGGTAGGTAACGATATTAAAGAAGTTTAGAGCGATAAAACACCATTCCCATTGTATTTAACGAGTTGTCGAACACCATAACAAAACTACCACCAGTTTCACGCACTGACGCGTTTTGACCTTCCGTGATCATCATCAGAGTTCGACGGCAAACTGACTAACCGCATTTCATATATATGGAAAGCAAAATTGGATATGCGTATCTCACATCTAGTAGTCTTGCATACATTATACGTGACTGGAAATGTCGGCTGCACAATTTCTATGCAGTCACGAACATTAAAAAATAATAGGTACGTTTGAACACACATTTCATATCAGTTCGCAAACGATTAGTTTATCATAAATTTTAGCTCATCTTTTTTATGTATTTCTGATTTGAAAGGTTAAACAAAGCGTGCATTGTTGCATAAATTATCATAAAGCAGGTATATATGATACAGTTAAGTGCGATTTTATTTTCGCCAGATTTCCACTCGACTCCAAAATCTGGTTTATTATGTATAGTCAGTTTATGAAAGTAATAGGGACTAAATCTTGTGAAATATAACCAGTATATAATAACGTACAGAAAGCGGGAAACGTACAAACTCAGACACAACCAAGGGCGTGAACACACACAAAAATATTGTCAGTCTAAATATAAAGCCAATTTTGTCAAAAGTTTATTTCATTTTAAATTTCGCTTTTTTGTCTTAAATTCGGACCCTCCGCCTCCCGTGACAACTATTTTCAGTTAATTAAAGTTCTTGTACTTTTAGCCCAATATTCTATTGCCTTTGCTTCTTCTTCTTAAAGCTACCTAAAAATGTTTTTTGATTAATTCATCCGTACTTGATTATCGTAACCTAGATTTAAGTATTCTATTAATTATCCACTGTTTTGCGTTTCACATCCACTTTAGCTTTTATATGTTCAGCAACCGGAACATTAACAATTAGTCAATTAAACCTTCGATCTGTTGGAATGATGTAATTACATCAAATACATATCTAACTAAGATTTAATTTCTTTTGGAATGTGAGATTAAATGAAATTTTTATTACTACCACAAGTTAAATGTAAGGAAATTTTATCAGAATTAATATCAAATTGTAATGTTATATTTATATATATATATATATATATATATATATATATATATATATATATATATATATATAAACGTGGGATTGTGAGAAATAAAATACTGTGACTCATTCTTCATGTAAATCTAAGCTTAACTGTAAAAGTGGGCAAGTACCTTTAGCTTATTGGCTTATATATCGTAGGTTTCTTACTTGATTATAACACTTAATCTAGCCTTTACTTCTAATCTAATCCAAGTACAAATAGAAGCTTCAAACTGGGAATCAGAATATGTATATACATATATATATATATATATATATATATATATATATATATATATATATATATTCTCTATTTACAGAAAATTAAAAATTAGTAGTTCTTGTATCTGATAAGATCTTTTTTTATTTACGCACGGAAAAGTTATTTTGTATCATTTAACAGGCTCTTATTACTAATTAGATATTTTACAAGCTTTTCTTTAGCTGAATGAATTTTGCACAAAATCGTTTTCAGTACGCATACCACGATAATAATACGCACCGCTTACTCATTTCCTAATACTCCAAACATCAGATAAGAAGCTAGAAGGTAATGCATTATTCAGATATTATTAGACATTGGCTTAATTTATATATATATATATATATATATATATATATATATATATATATGTATAATTTCCGGCTTGTTTTCCGAAATCTTCCAAACTTGGTACCTCAGATGAAAGGCTAAGCCAAGTATGATACAAATGAAGACAAGGCTTACAATAATCTTAAGCTTCTATAAAACTGAAATTGCGCGCAAAGTGCTACTTTTGTATCACACTAAATAAGTAGGAAAAACTGCAACAAGAACCAGTAATGTTAATTTAGCCAGCGGTACCAATGAAACGTTCTTGATGTGAAACCAATCGGGACAAAGCCTGTATACTCACTTAATTGCATTTCAAATATTGTGCTTTGTGTAGCTTATGAGAACTAAAAGCTTACAAGCAAAACCTGTTATTATAGTTAATTTCAATACCACATTCCTAGGTTTTCAGATTTATATATTATAAAATGATATTGAAAATGGCTACTTGGACCTTTAGGTTTAAAGCGAGTAGGATCCACTGGATTTTAACTATAATTAGCTTTTATTGACAACAAGCATGTGACAAAATCCTTCTGCGATACTTTATTTCACTATCACTCTCCCATTTTGCATGTTGCCTATTCTATATTGATAGGTCAGAGGCAGGCCACAATTGATGACAAATAGTATACACCTGAAGAGGAGACTGACCATAAACGATTAGACGGCATAGAACACAATATTTCATGTGATGTACGACATGAATATTTCAATGAATACATTGCAAATTAAGCCTGGTTTGAGACCCTGCTGAGGCTATTTTCGCAATTACTCGATAGGTGTCCAGTTAGAAAGAGACAAGTCTTCTTAATAAATTGCATTTACTCCCTTATGCTATTTTTTTAGAATAAACTGATAACACGCATATAAATAGGTATATATAAACATATCTATAAAAAATGTATTTCTGATTCGACAAATACAAAGCACCTCATTATGTCCAATTCAAAAGCTGTGTGCTAATTTTTCGGCTAAAATTAGAGTATACATATTTTTGTCGATATAAATTACGCGTTTTATGAAATAAAAAGCCAATTCATCCAGTTGACCAGTTTTGCCCATGTTGGAATCATTCCTTGTATTGTCCAGAATTTACCGCGGGTGGAACTCAAATCAAGGAACATTTGGTTTTGAGTCTTTAATACTATCCCCTGGGCCAACCGTGTTTCATGCTACATAAAATTTTATGTCATACAAAAATATATATTTAAGGAGGAATCTGGTATTCGGGATGAACTGTCTTTTTTACCTGACGCAATTTGTGGTTCATCCTGATAAAATATATAATACCAATTTCCCGAAATTAGAATTCAAGGCAATATAATATCGTTAAGTTGCACGGTATTTGGATAGAATAGGGAGAACTGAGGTGGCTAGTTAGAACCTCAGGTCTTAAGATATTCCAAATAGTTTCCACCCAGAAGAAAGGATAACCGCACACTTATGTTTGTATATAAATTCAAATTGCGTGTAGTATTAAGCATAGATGATACAGTGAACAGAGCCTCAGATTCCAAACCAAATGTGCCCGGTTCGAGTCCAGATCTCAAAAAATTCCAGACAGTACTTAGGGATGACACCGGTCTACTAAATGATTTGCCATTAATTTGTCTCATATTAATAGGTGAAAAATATTGTGGTTTTTTGGCAAATTGACGGTTTGTACTAACAGGTCTCAGTATGTACAAAATGCACTTGGACTTCAGATTGCGCCCTTGTTCCTACTCACTTTTGCCTAAACGTGTGGTCTTATTTTAAAAAGCTTGTTGCAATTTATGTAATTTATGATACGCAAATGCATACATATTACATTTTTCTCAACCAAAATATAACTATTACATGCTTCATTGAATCATGTCATTGTTACTTCGGAATGTGAAAACTAATAACGATCGAGACCTGGG